>LR140417.1:0-17049 GCA_900659605.1 Tisbe holothuriae | reverse complement strand
TCTCTCTCTCTCTCTCTCTTTCTCTCTCCTAATGCACTCTTGCCGCAGTGGTTTTCCTTCTAGGACAAGGAGAAGAACCTTCTCTCATAAATCTCTTTTACTGCCGATTCCCAGTATTACCCAATAAAGCTTTCTTACACGTATAAAACGCATGCCGTTGTAACTAACATAATTTAGAGAGTTTGTGTTACAAAAATTATAACTCGAATCAGATGAAGGCCATTGCTTGAGGAACGCTAATTTATGGCCCAAGTTCAGGAACTATATTTTTGTATGCATGTTTTACATTTTTAACAGGCGCATTCTTGTTTGTAACAAATATGCGATTAGAAGTTAAGGCATCATCTCTATGACGGAATAAGATTATTTGACGGATCCCATGAATAGAGCCTTTGAATAGCAATAAGACAAATATTAATGTACTACTTTTTGCAAATTGTAAACACGATCAAAACGTCTTTTGCGGGCTACTTGAAATGAATTAGATCATAGGAGATAGTTATGGAATTAATCAGCTAATGACGAAATCTAAGCCCTAAAAAGGCTCTCGACACACTTATCTCTCATATTTCGATCTGAATGAATAATCACAAGTAAAAATAATAGCAGGCGCTCGTTCCGCGTCCATTATCAGGGTCGTAAACGGCGCAGCAGCCTTTAATGCGATATGATTAAGCCCTCACGACTACACAGCAAAAAGGCCTCACCTAGGAGAGAGATATTGACTGTTTTAGTGTTTTACGGGATCGCACATTCTTGACAAGTTTTTAACGTGAGATTTGGAGGGGCGGAGTAGGAGGAGAAGAAGCATCATGGGCTTGGGCAGGTTTGCGCTGCTGTGCAGGATCGCGGTTGCTACCACCGTGGTAAGGATTTCGTTTAGTCAAAAGAGATACTTTCTGAATGAATGAATCATGTCATTAGGCATCTCCTAGACAGGCATTTATGCAGGAAATATTTCTCCTCTCTGCCAGGCAAGCTGGGCTGTGAGTGTGTGAGGGGGAGATTTTTGTTCTCTCCCTCAGCATCAAGCAAGCCGGACATGAGAACATGCAAGAGCGAGGAAATATTTCTGGAAATATTTCCTATGTTAATGCCGGTCTGGGAGATGCCTTAGATACTTTCATTGACAATTTATTTCCTTTTTTCCATACTGTCAAGAAAAATATTGTGAACATTAATTATGACCGTTTGTTGCTTTTGTTTTAGGTCCTCGCTGTCATCGACATCTCCCTGGACATTGTCCTCATGTGCTTCCACACTTGCGCAATCGAGGTCGACTTCCCCATCAATGACTCACTAACCTATGCGTTCGACTACTTCTTCTTGTTCTACTCGAACTATCTGCTAGGTAAAATATATAATCTGCAGTTCAGTCTGTAGTAATCTGATTTGGTAAAAAAGCTTATACAATACTTTGTACTTTCTTTTTGAAGCCATTAATTTTACTCAATGACTTATATAACACTGACAACCTCCATATCCATACTAGATGACACGTGCAAGTACAGTAACGCCGGCAACCGAGACATCCCCATGGTGCCCTTCTACGCCGTCTGCAACAACGCCACACACGCATTCCAAATCTCCTACGAGCCGCCGAGCAAGGCAACGAGCGCGGACTCGGCCTTCATCTGGGTCATTGTGCTGCTCGTGCTGGATGTCTTGTGGATCGTCTCAGCTGTGGTCATGGAGTTGGACTTTGGCGGGAAGGGGAAGAAGAACAAGAAGATCATGTACTGGCCGTGGGTTGGTCTGACGTCCCTTGTTCTCTTGTATGGGCTTGTGGCGGGGAGCGTTTTCATGGCGGACTTGCAATATCCAAAAGTAGGTACATGTTGCTATAAAAGCTAGAAAAAAGTAGTTTCTGTATAACAAGGTCACTGCAATGCTAATATTCATTTGGCGTAGGATTGAAGCATAGAGATTGAGTGCATTTTATGGCAACTTTGGCAAATCGAAAAGTAGGTTAACTGGAAAAATTATGGCATCAGGTTACTAATGTGAAGCTCGAAGGCGCCATTAAGACAGCTTCTAAAACCTTTCTCAACTTACTTTTTATTTAAATTCTGTAACTTCGATCATGCTTAACCTACTTCCATTTCAGGACCTCGACTGCGTCGGCATGAGCCAATACGAGAAGGACTTCAAGTCCTCCTGGAAGACGTCCATCTTTGTCTTCCCCATGTTCTTCTTCCGCGGCTTCCTCGTCTGGATCGCCATCCTGGCGCTGCTCATCATGGTGGCCAAGGAGGGCGTCGCGCACGATAAGAAGGCAAAGGCGCCGCAGAACCTCTACACGCCAAAGAGGACGCTGTCCGAGATGGTGCCGGATACGGACGGGGAGGAGGAGGAGCCAAAGTAAGATACTAACTCTTTTAGCAATAGTATGCTACTGCATCTACCGGTATCTTCTCTTCTGTATACCTTGGCTATTGTGTAGAATTCCAAAGCCCCCCAAACTTAAGGGCTCCTTGCAAGAGACTCCAATTAAAGAAGAAATTAAGTTAACAACAAATGGCTCAGTCCTGGGCTTAGCTGTCGCCACTCTGGGATTCAGTTCTATCTAGGGCTCCTTACTGTTCCATTGTTAGTAAGTAGTCTCAATTGTTCTTGTCTCTCTTCGTCAGAATCCAGAATGCTCGCCTCGCTCCTGTTGTTGCCGCTGCTGCTGTAGTCGAGGATAAACCTCCAGCCATCGTACCCATCAGAGGCCTGCCACCAATCCAAACGGCAGAAGAGAGGAGGCTTTCAAGTGAGACAACGAATATGACTCAATCTTCATTTGATTCTAAGTGTTCTCTTAATTAGACCATCTAGTGTACGCAAATGACGCCTTCGAACCTGACGAGCACATCCGTTACGCACCTACGCAGCCTCACCGCTCATCCTCCCGCCGCACCAACTACTCCGAGGCGCCGGCCGTGGCCGCGGACCCGCGCAAGATCGGCCGCCCGACCACGCAACCTCTCGACGACCGGGACGAGTACGCGATCCCGCGCGCGAAGGTGGACGCGAGGTATGGCGGGGGTGGTGGGAATAGGAAGGCGATTCGCACCGCGAGCGGGAGGGAGGTGAGGGCGTCCGACTTCCTCAGGGACACGTACAGGTTCGAGGAGGATTTGCCCAAGGAGCAGGAACAGTATGGTAAGGAAGACCTACAGTATATATTTTGCATTTTGGTATTAACAAGTCAAAGTGTGTATCGCCATAAGTGGTGGTACTGTATGGCGCTAGCAGTAAAATGAGGGGAAACATATCTGGAGCAATAAAAGCTATGAAATTTTCCTCTACATTATTGTCTTGAGTCTGACGAACGCTACCTACTACTCGCGCGACATCTCCTGGCCTCTAAATTGTAATTTGCTCCAGTGAAGGAGGAAACGGGCGTGCGGAGCAAATTTTCTTGCGGGCCCGCATTTTTTCCCTTTACAATCTAGAGGCCAGTAGATGGCGCACGCATAGTAGGTACCGTTCGTCTGACTATTGAGGAGTACTGAAGAACAAAATCGTCCCTAATCTTTATAATCGCTTCAAGAAAGTACTTCATTATTGCATAATGTTAATTTAAATCTTTATTTTTTCCAGGTGGTGGTCGCTACTTCGTACCTCTGAAGAACTGAGAGACAATCCCACATTGTTCCCTTGTACAAAGTCTGTTTTATACTCGTCTATTGTTATTATTTTGAGCTGCAATAAAGAAATATATAAAGTTATCCGCTGTCAACCAAAAACCCTGCCGTGTATGCAATTTAACTTCGAGATCGATGCTATATAATGCCATGAGGGAGCCATAGATGTATAAAATAAACTACGTGCACGTCAATGGCTGGGATGATCCAACACTGCCTGCTGAGGGACTTCCGGAACGGGGTCTTAAATTTTAGACGCCGCTAGGGAGGTTTTTATGCGATGCAAAGCTTCCTTTTATGACACTGGTTGTTGTACTTAATCTCCAGCGATGCAACGACTGTAGCTGCTATTGTTGTCATTGGGAGTTCCTTCCATTTGAAATTTAAATCGTCCCTTGGGTCCGAGATAACAAAAATGGTTCTTTGAGTCACGCTTTATATTGTATCACCCCCTAGACGCGCTCGCTTTTATACTCCAAGATAGATCTATAAGAAATAAATTCGTTTAATCTCTCTTCTTATATGTGGGTGGGGCGAGGAAAGCAATTTTATCCCCGGCGACGATGAGGAAATTCGAACTCTGCTAAATGTTTATTTTGACTTTCATTTCTCAAACCGTCGAAAAGGGGGAGAATGGAAAGAAAAGAAACCCAACTGGGATGTCAAAACGAGCTACTTTCTCTCTCTCTCTCCTCGTATACTTTCCACTACATCCCATATATCCCTATCCCCCTTCTTCCTCCTCCTCCATGCACATTAGCATATTCACTGCCAAACTCTGCACTTGGTCTGCAGAGAAAGATGCGCCCTAAAGTAGAAAAAAGAAGACCATTTGCAGAGTTCAAAATCCGTATTTTTACGTCTGCCTCTCTCTCTCTCTCTGAATGAGGCTACTTATGGAGAGAAACGTCGCAGCACTTGTTAAAATATAATCACATTTTGCTTCATGTTCGACGTCTTTAACGCTTTATATAGACAGCTCACATTGTACAACCTTCCATTTTGAACCATATTTCCCATCCCAACACTCTTTCCCTTTTTAGGAGTCGTGCTGAGTTCTGAAACAAAACGATTCACGCTCTGTTAAAAATGAGTTGTAGGATGTGTGTAAATATAAAAAAGAAGGAGGAGAAGTGGCACACGCGCCCAAAAGAGCTCTTTAAAACGCAATGGCATATTTAAAATGGAGCTCAATGGCTCTTACTGTTTTAAATCTGTTTGTAGAGTGCAAAACGGTCCATTTCCTCCTTTATATCTATCTCTCACACACTGCAGATGAAGCTCTCTCTCTCTCTCTCTCTCTCTCTCTCTCTCTCTCTGTGTCTCTCTCTGTCTCTCTCTCTCTCTTTCTCTCTGTCTTTCTCTCTCTTTCTCTCTTTCTCTGTTTCTCTGTCTCTCTCTCTCTGGCTATTACTTTTTATTTTGTGTTTTCAGTGTGGATCTCGCTCCATTTCCTCCTTTATATCTTTCTCTCTCTCTCTCTCTCTCTCTCTCTCTCTCTCTCTCTCTCCCAGTCTCGTAATTGCATTGGTTCCAACTTGTCATCTCCCAAGAGCATCCTCTCGGATATTCTTCTTCCTGCCAAAAACTTGTTTTTCTCCGCCATGAGAAAATAACATTAGATTCGACACGGCCTCTGTGATTCATCGCATGGGATATAACGTCATTATAATACTGCGAATGGCAAGTTTGGCTGCTTAATGTGCCAAATTATTATTGTGTATCTATGTAAGCAGTTTGGCTAGACATTTGCCGAAAATAAGAAGAGTTTGGCTAGTTCAAAATGTTTCATAACAATTTCTAGCTGTAACCGTAGGTCGTAGCAGGAATATTCAAGATAAAACAGGGCCTAATATTGTTGGTTTGTAAAATTATTTCATAATAGACTAATAGTACATTTATAGTAGCATCCTTTTTCTTAAACAAACACGGCCCCGATTGGCTGTCTTGTAGCCAATGGCCTGACTTGGTCTTCCTTCGTCTTATGCCTCCCCTGCCGAGACAGATGTCGTTAACGCCTACGGAGAGAGAGAGAGAGAGAGAGAGAGAGAGAGAGAGAGACGGAATGTATCGGACCGGAGTCTGATCCGTTTTGACAGGCAGAGGAAAATGCGAATCATCCTACTCGACGCAGTCGTCGTGACTTCACAGGCAGCAGCTTGTTTTCACTGCGATCATTTCAGGGTTGCCATATGTTAAGACAATGAGTATGACTTACATTGCCAGAAGGATGGTTAAGATATCAATGGATTTCTGATATGGCAACCCTGATTATCATGCCAAAAGTGTATAAGCAGAGTCTGCCGAGTGTTCAGTTACATTATAACCCAAGTGAAAAAAGGGTTGGGGAAATTATTGGCTTAGATTCTAGTTCCAGATAAGGACACACAGCAGAATATTATTATTTTTTTTCGAGGGCATCTTTACGAGACAGCAGGACTTTTTTTCTTTTCCTTCTTCGTTTTACTGCATTCATAAGCTACAAATTATGCTTGAGGTTCATGGGGCGAGAGGGACGGCGGAAAATAGAGCTTCGTTCATTTTTGGGAGCCAACGACCCGAATGTAGCGAACGGAGGAGAAGGCCAGTTTATGGACATATATACTCAGGCATTGTTAAATTACAAGTCATAGAAGTAAATCACTTGTACAAATTACTTTTTCTTCCAGATTACAGACTATCTGCTGTAGCTTATGATACAAGTAACTGTTACTGTAGTTACCTAGGAATTCAGTACAGTGTGTGTTATCGGACATTTATTTCAAGTAAACATCGTTATGTACAACAGTAGCAAATTAGAATATCAAATAATAACACATGCATGTTACGTCGTATCTTCTTTATCTGCTGTTGCTCTCTTTAACTAGTATTATAACTGATTGTAGTGAGTATTTAAACAGTACATATTAAGTTAACATTTTGGTCTCTTGTATGTATATTAAACGTAACTTACAATTTTAAAAGTAATTATTACAACTGCCCGAAAACGCTAAAGTTGTTGCCTGGGTTGCTCCCATTTTTCCTGCATATACTTAAGGAAACCTTAACAGCGGTGTGGACAGAAGATACTTTTTTCGGTGGCAGCAGGGATTCTTTTTAGACATTTTTGGGCAATTTTTTGGACAGCAGTGAAGGAATTTTGAAAAGAAGTGTCCAGTAATATTCTTATTCGCTGCCTAAGAAGACACATTTTTGCAAAAAGGCTGAAATTAGTCTATTTTATTCCGCCCTTTTTCGGACTAGTAGCTGACACCTGACATATCAAAATGGACAAGTTAGTGGTATTGCACAGTGAGCCCAAAATGTTAGGCAACTGATTGACTAATATACTCCCAACTTCTCATATAAATATAATAATGCTGTTGAAGCACTGACTTTTTTACTGTGATAATCGCGTTTATTATTCAGAATGGTTTGGTTACAGACATATACATAGTTACAGATTCACATCTCAATTCCATGATTGTCAAGCAAGCACTGACTTATTTTAGACCATTTAAATAACCATTTTTGAAGAAGTACTCTGATCAATTCTATATTTTTAGAGCAAATGTACGTATAAATCTTTTTTTTCTAAAAGTTATTGAGAGTTCAAAAGAGATTTTAATGAAAATATATTTTAAGACCAATGTGCTATCTCTTCTTTCCCTCAACCATATTTCACTTTACGTCCATGTGTCCTCTAAACATTTTCTGGACCCACCTCCAACGTTTATTTTAGGTCGATTTATTATTATTTTCATCAAGGAGATCAAAGAAGTTTTCCCTGGAAATCCGACGTCAATTATAAAATGAGGAGAAAACGAGAACGCAGTTTGAGGTAATATTGAAAAAAGAAAGATTTTGTGTGCATGAGACGATGACAGGGTTGTAGGGTTGCCATTCTGAGCCTTATGCTGTAATGAATAAGATAATATTAAAGTACACGGAAGAGTCTTATAGCCCTTAGCCCTATTCAATCTAAGGCTCAAAATATATTTGTACAAGTGTCTTTTCTTTGAAAATATTTATGAAATATATACATTTGGTATTAAGGACAATGTGTAAGCATTTTCTTAAAATTAATAGGACCAGTTTAGTAAAGAGGTAGTAGCATAGGCTTCATATAACGCCAATGAAATTGTTCTTCAGATTAATTGATAGTTCATTGATAGCATCATCATCCCTCTACACGTTGTTCCCAAAGCCCACCGTTTGAACCCCGTCAAACTTTTTTGACGGGTGAGATCACATGAAAGAAGAAGAAGAAAACAATATGGAAATATTCTCCTTCGCTTTCTTCTTCAACATTTTGGCTTGCGGGCGAAAATTTCGTCTCTTCTCCGATGTCGAGATAAAAGGTATAAAGAAAGAAAGAGAAGAAGAGGCTTTTTTCCGTCTTGGCAGAAATTGAAATGAGTCTCGATCCATCTTGTGTTAAAAAGAATTGAAGAGAGAGAGAGAGAGAGAGAGAGAGAGAGACAGGGAGAGAAAGACGGTCGGTCGATCACGCAACAAAACAAAAGAATAAAGAAGATCATCGTTTGTTCTCCTTCTCTCTCTCTCTCTCTCTCTCTCTCTCTCTCTCTCTCCTACCTATTGCTCCTGGCCTCAATTCTTAAAAAGAGCCCCAGAGGGCATGAGTAGATTCCTCTCGATATATATTTCCAAATGATAATGATGACCAGGGTTGACACTTTATTGTCTATTTACTCTGCTAGTGTTTACACATGCCTTAATATTATTAACGCTCTAATTACAAACCTTGATCAAAGTCATTTTAGGTTGTTATTGTTCTAAAAGTGATTAATGAGTAATTAGCGAAGTAATTGTCATCCCTAATATCGACCACTGATGACCGTTTGTTGCCCTTCTTCTTTCCTTCTTCGCGCACGAGCAGTCCCATTTTCTCCTCGAGGTAATTTGGAGGAGCGGGTTAATCACCATCGTTTTCTCCTCCTCCTCCAAGGAAGAGCCTGGCCACTCGGAGGAGCAATTAGCTCGGAAGATATAACATTGACATCTCCAAACAGTAGCATTAGAGAGAGAGTCATTTGGCACGGGGGAGACCGTCAATGTCTCCTCATCCTCCTTTGCCCTTCGGGAGCTACTCAGAAAAGATGAAAGAATTCTTTGCAAGCCACAAAAGTCTCCTTTTCATTCTTTCCTTTCAACAAGGGTGTATTATTATCAGCCCACTCTGCAGAAGACTCTCCTTTATATTCCGTTAAATATATTCTCCCTTTCATATGTTAATATAAAGGCACGCGCTACATTGCAAAGGCAATGCTCATTATGGGGTTTTACGGAATTATCCGTTTCTTTGCACCTGTTGTGTTGGTCACAGGAAAGGTATTAAAAATGCGCAATATGCTGATCCTTTGTGTGCTCAAATAACAACACTTTGAGGGTATGGGTGGGTTTATAAAGATTATAGAAATGCTGTGAGTAAACGTTAGACTTTCTTTGAATAATACGAGTTTGAAGAAGATTGGCCACTATGGGGATCAATCAAAACCAATTCCAAGAAGGTTCTATTAATTGCTTTTAAGCAAGCCTCGCCCGTACGAAACGTTTTTGAATTTTCCCTTTTCCCGCCGTCGCATAACTATGCTCACCGGCCTGCTAGCTAGGCAGTAATTTCGCATAAATTGCGGGCACGCTTTTTGCTTATGTAGCGCACGTTCCGTAAGATCAGACCTGTGTATAAATAGGCCGTGCTTTTAAGCCATTGTCAAATAAGAAAAATCCTCCTTTACAATATTAAGACACTTTTGGCTTCAGAGGAGATGATTATTCTTCACTGATTTCAGACAAAACATCGTGCAAATTTCTGACTAGTGTTAATATTATTGAGCGACCGGAAGAAAGTTTCAGCTGATCTTCCCCCAATGTGTGGTTTTTAAATTTGCCTATGAAAGCGTGCTTCCCCTTCCTCCCCTGCAGCTATTTAAAGACGGCGGAATTCCTATAAAATCCTTTGTTTTGAGAAGTCCGCCATCTGCGAGTGAGGGGATTAAACAAAGACGAAAAGCCAATATTATGATATATAAGAAGAGGTGACATTTGCACATTGTATTGATCCCAAATCCTTTTTTTCCAATGATGAATAACAATAATAAAGACGTGTTTGTGTGTGTCATAGATTGTGACTAATTTGCCGCGAAGTTTTTGAATGGAACGCAAGCTGAGCGGGATATTTTGTCCGCCACCCACTGGGTTAACGTCAATTTATTATTAGGAGTATTTAAGACTGATAGAGAGCAAAAAACTGGCTATTAATGGTAAAAAGTGGAGCTGGGAGAAACTGGCTTTGTTATGCGAGCAGATGCAGTGCAACCGTGGAATATACTTTTTTGATTCCCATTCTCTACGCTGCAAATAGGGTTGCCATTTTGAACTATGGGAGTACAGTGAATAATATTAATAACAACTGTGTTTGAAGTATTATGCATAAAATGGCATCCCTAATAACCTTCACTTCCCTGGTTACCTTACTGTCTGACTTGATACTTGCTAACAGGAATGTCATAATTGAGTATAAAGTAAGATTATTATGCATATGAAAGGATAAAATGGCATCCCTGATAAGAGTGATTAAGCTTTTCTTCTTCTATCCACCGACTGACTGATTTCTCGCCGCCGCCTCTGGGCTTTGATGTGATATTGGGGGGCCGCCGCGTGTGTGTGTTTGTGCAATCCATAGATGTCCGATCAAGACTCCAACACATCTATGGAAGAATCCATTAAGACCTGCTCGATCGCGTGGCCTATGAAATGAAAAATATTCCCAGCATCATCGTTTTAAAGCAAATCTGAGAGCAAACAAAAAAGTCACGTGATCGAAATGGAACTCAAAGCTTTTGACATCTCAGTTCGTATAATATATATTTATATTCTGTCTTTGTTCACATTATTATAAGCAGTATCCGGTAGTAGTAGCAGAACTAGAAGACCCGCCTGTAGTGGCACTTGCCGTCTCAGGCTGAGCAGCCCCATTGAAATGTTGTTGCATGTAATTGGCTGGCTGCGCCAGGTGGTTGTGATAGGCGCCGGCGGTATTATTATTAGAAGCAGCAGCAGCAGCGGAGGAGTCACCAGAGGCCGTCATGGTCGGATTAGCTGGTGACGGCTGGTTCAAATGGTGATGGAGGTTGTGGTGGTGGTGGTTATGGTGGGGGACATGCTGCTGCTGCTGGTGATGGCTATTATGGCTCATTTGATGGTAGAAATACGAGCCGCAATTAGGGGTCGAACCGCCACTTGAAGAGCTGGAGAAAGTGGTGCCAGCAGCTTGATAGTTGTTAGTTCCATGTCCTAATGAGTGACAATGTTGCTGATTGAAGTGATGTTGCTGCATTTGGTGGTTGTGCTGGTATTGCTGTTGATTGTATAAGTGTTGTTGTCTGTATTGGTTCATGTCACTGTAGCTGTACTGATGCTGCTGCTGAGTGGACTGGTGATGATTTCCCTGGTGGTGCAAAGTTTGCTCCGTGGTTGTAGAAGCACTATTGTTGTAACATTGTGGTTGCTGCTGCTGGAACTGAGTGGACAGCTCTGAGATGTTGAGCGCTGGGAGGAAGTCAGCGTCTTCAATCTGCGGCAGGAGCTCTTCCATGGACGAGGGCGTGGCTGAGTGTGGCGGGGTGAGCGGGGGCGTGGCATCCCGATGCGTTGAAGGTGTGGAGCCGCAGTAAGACGGCTCATAGGACGGGGACGTGGAGGGGGAGTGGCGGAGGTCATCAAATGAGGGCAGCGGCTGGGAGTGGCTGTCTTGGAAGGCAGCGTCACCCGGTTGCACTGGCGGTGAAGGCAGGGGTGTCTTGCCAGATGGCGGTTCCAGCACATTATGCTCAGTCTTGTAATGCTGGACCATGGCACTCTCATCACCACTGGAAAAGGAGCACAGTTCACATTGAATCGCGTCTTTCTTGGCATCCTTTTTGGAATGGGATTTCTTGTGGTTGTTCAGCCCTGCACGCTGGGTGAAAGCCTTGTCACAGAGGCTGCACTTGTACGGCTTATCGCCGGTATGCACCCGGCTGTGGGCCTTCAACGTGCTCGGCTCCCGGAACGTCTTCCCACACGTCTCACAGCAGAACGGCCGCACGCCCGCATGACTCCGCATATGCGCCTGCAGCGACGCCTTGTGCCGGAACCGGTCGCCGCACACCGCGCACCCAAACGGCCGCTCCCCCGTGTGCTGCAGCAGGTGCGTCTGCAGGTGCACGCGCGTCTTGAACGCCTTGCCGCACTCGCCGCACGCAAAGTCGCGGATGTTGCTGTGCTGGGCGCGCACGTGCGCCTCCAGCCGGCTGGGTTTGCTGAAGCTCTTGTTGCAGTACTCGCACCGGATCTGGCGTCCAATCCCATGGGTTCTCAAGTGATACCGGAGCGTGTACCGGTCAGCATACCGCTTATCACACACGTAGCACACTGGCTCTTGTCCTTTATGGCTGCTCTCGTGGACCCTGGCAGCCGATCTGTTATCAAACCTGGCCGGGCACCAGTCACACAGAAACCGTCCATTCGCACTACTTTCACTGCTCTCTTCATCCACATCGTCCCTATCAAAATCTGGCGTTATCGAGTCTCTTGCAATGTGAAGTCTCAGATGCCTCCGCAGGTTCTGACAGTTTGAGAACCGCTTTAGACACGTCAGGCAGATGAGATCCTCGGTTTCATTATTGTCCAACTGCTTCTCAGCCAGGGACAGGCGGTCCTTGAGCGAGATTGCTGAGCCCTTGCTCGTGCACTGAGGTTTCTTGACACGGACATTCCTCCGCCGCCGATCGGGGATCTCATCGTCGTCGTCGCTGCTCTCACTGTCGCCGAGGAAGCAGTCGCTGCCTGCGTGGTCGTCGTCCCTCCTCCTCCTCCACGCTGTGGCAGCCGCTGTCGGCGTCATCACCAGGCTTGCGCCGGCGCCGCCGCTTGGATGACGACGCCACGCTGGCGCCGTCATCACTGTCCGGCCCGGTGGACGAGCTGGAGTCGGACGCCGGCGGGTGGCTGCTCCGCTTCAGCCTGCTGCTGCCACCGCCGGCCTTGAAGTGCCTCTTAAAGTGCAGGAAGAACCTCTCCTTGCTGTAACACTTTTTCCGGCAGAAGAAGCAGCTAAAGTCCTTGTCAAAGTACTTTGACATGTCTTCATTGCTGCTGTTGTTGTTGTTGTTGCTCTCCTCCTTCTGCATGAAGCTGGACAGGCTGAGGAAGAGCTTGGCCGCGATCTGGTGGTTGCCCTCTTCCATCTTGTTGTTGTCCTTGTCTGAGGCTGTAAAGAGGAGAGAATGTCTATTTTAGTCTATCGCTTTAGAATAAGTAAAGAGGTCTGAGAGAGAAACTTCCATGTCATTACTGCCCCCGTTTTGGCACACATTGAGATATAAAGAGAGAGAGAGAGAGAGAGAGAGAGAGAGAGAGAGAGAGAGAGAGCGTCGCTCCCAGCCTAGCTTTCTTCTCCTGAACGGTATAGGCTGGAAAGTTAAAGCTAATGCATAATTCAACGGGTACGATGGCCCGTTATAGAGGAATAATAGTATAAATGCTGAACGACCATTGAATTGATATACACACACAGGGTCAAGGTCGCTTTAAAGTTGTAACAAAATAATGCAAGCCTTACAACTTACCGATGGACTTTAGTATTGAGCATAGATGTTGGAACGGTTGTATCTCCGATGAAGCCATTGTATCTGCAGTTCTTCTAATTCCGTTGGAATTCATTTAACGACATCACCTGAAAATAAAATACTCTCTCTCAGAACAGGACTCTTGTTTTTGTCAGTTTGTTCAACCCCCTGCTGCAGTCAATAATGAGTCCTAGAGTCGATTACTGACCTTCTTTTCTTTCCCAAGCAGTTAATGTCCCCAGGAGGAATTGCGGTTATTTTGTGACCCTGCGGTGACATACCGAGCAGCAGCTCAAATGTCCAAATGATAAGAGTTCTCTAGTAAAACCTTGTAACTCTTCAGAAGAGCCCATGGAGACTATTAACGTATGTTTTATGCTATGTACTGATTACTCTAAACGTACATATTAAGAGCTTAAGGACTCTTTTGAATGCTTATTTCATGCTCTTTATAGAGTTATATCTAATATATTTGGCACCTTTTGCTTCTTATCATTTGGACAGACGAGCTCCAAAGACAATAAGAGGTCGTTGATCGTGCCAATAGATTTGGGGAACGGCCGTGAAAATTGAAAACATGCAAAACGGATTTTTCCGTTCACGTAGAGAGCGAGAGAGAAACAGCATGCTATTGGATGGGAAATTCGAAAATGTTTAGATATTCGGTGTAAATCACCAATTTTATGGATTGTCCATGACAATATATCTCATTTAGAACATACTTTTGCCTAACGTGCATAAAATGAGTATTAGACAGATAATACAATGAATGCACTTTATTGCCTTCTTTTATATCACTAGCTCTGTCTTTGAGGAGAAGAAACTTCAAAATGCCAATCTCCACATGCGTTGAAAAGCAAAAACATGGAAGACAGCTTGACGGGTTTGTCTCTCTCCAAAAACGATTCTTGAACAACCATTTTCCCATGCCCGAAAATTCAAATTCTCTCTTTCACATATAACTCTCTCTCAACCTGTAACAAAAACTCCATTTTGACAGATTGATCTCTCTCTCTCTTTGTTAGCCTATTTTCGGTGTTTTCGTAAAGTTAAAAAACCAATGCTGTTTAGCCATGCCCATAAGATTCCCAGCAGGGAGTTTTGGGTCAAAATGCCGCGACGGACTTTTGGGGTTAAAAATGAGCAAGGCGGAGATTGGGAGCGAGTCTCTTAATTGCTTTGTTGTCTCAAGTACATCACTGGTCACAGTGGGCTTAAATTCAACCTGTCAATAAAATGGATTTGCAAGGTTTGTTTGTGGTTTTCAAGGGGACAACTGTGCTTGAAGTTGTTTTGTTTTAGAAGACTCAGCTGGATGCTTGTGACCAAAAAGAACTGAAAAAGGCAATCTATTTGGGGATTAAACTCCAATTTAGAGTTAAAAAGTAATGCCTGTTTAGACTCTGTGGGTGTTTTGGCAGAGTCGTCTAAATTCCATCAGCCAAACCCTAAAACTCATAAGCACGGGTCTGGTTTTAATTTGAAAATTACCCATGATCCTTCTGATTTTCGTTCAGCCCCCGAAGCTACGGGCAGCTTGTTAGCGCCTAATTACCGCCTGGGTGAACGATAGCTGCTTGAGAGAGGGGTTCAGCCCTCAAGTATAAAGAGAGGATCAACACTATATAGCCATTTAAGAAGCTCTGGCAAGCCACATCTAGTTACTTCATAAGTGTGTAAAGTGGCTGAGTACTGTTTACACATGGATATCAGTGCCGTATGTATACACAGTGGTAAAGTGAACATAGGGCGGGGCTGCGATAATTCTCTTTTTGGCCTCTAAACACAGAAAAAACGAGGATTGGTTTTAAGGATAATTAGAAATCGTTTGGTTTGGAAAGAAATTAACGAAGGAAGGTAGGATCGTTATCCTACTTTTTTCAATTTAGGCTGGAATGCAAATAGCAAGACAACTTTAAGGCAGGATTGCCATTTCTAAGAACAAATATAAAGCTAAAATGTGCGCAGTTCCAATTGGCAACCCTTGCTTTATAAATGAAATCGTGGATTTGTTTAATAAACCAAATAGTACTATTTAGTGAGATGTACTTGGAGCGCATCATATTTAAATCAACAAATGCTTTGCACTGAATGCTCATTAAGATCAGTAGTTCTTTAGCGGTTAAAAGGCTCTTCAATTCGTTTTGCTCAGGTTGTTTTGATCTTAATCTCAGGAGTAATCAACAACTCATCAGTTCAACAACAACAAGCACCAAATTACTTTTTAAGCACACTTACAATACAGCATATTTCCACCTTTTTATCTTACCTTATTTAATTAATTGCGTCACTTTTAATCTCACTCATAAGCGTTTTTGCTGCCTACATATTAAACACTTGACAGCAGCGCTTCACTCATCAAACACCTGTCTAATCTGTTTTGATACGTCTTATTATATTAATAATAGTAGCACACAATAACAACACACTTTTTGCTTATCACGTTTACATAGAACTGAGTTAAAGCTCTCCTGACGTGGTGGGGGTTTACTTTTTCAGCGCGCGCGGCGAGGGCGTTGCTTCAACGGACCGGGAGCTGCGCGGCTGTCGGCCGTTAGCTCTCCGCGCACGTGTACCACGCATTGGGGGAAAATGTAAAAAAGGTCTAAGAAGCCCCTTTTGAGGGGAGAACACCAGCGCTGAAACGGCGGCGGAGTCGACGAGAAAGCTCCAACAAAACAACTTATGATTGCATGCATAAAATATACAATAGACTTTTTCCATCGTGGAATTTTCAGGTGCACCGGTGTATCAGCTGTGATCCACTGTGGTTTCATTGTATGGGTCATAGGAAATATATTATATTTACATATCCACACATAGATCTTAGACTTTATATACTTGTCCATTATTGGTTATACATTAAGATAAGGTAGATTAACACCATTTACTTTCGATATCAGACTATTGTGGCATGTGGGTATAAAAGCCATTCTGCCTTTCAATTAGACCACATTCCGAGGTGCAAAAATGTGGCCAGTCTTTCATCACCTTGCCCGTTAAAAAGTCGCTGCAATTATGATAAAATTAAAGCATATATTTTTAAGAGCGCCGACAATGAGAGTTACGACGGATGCCTCGAGGTAAAAGTGGGTGAGAAATTATGACCGTAATGTTATTATTATGCCCAATTTTCTCTTTGTTTAAAGCTAGACCGCTTTTATACACTTTTCCTTGTTGCGCACAAGAAAGGTGTAATTTCGAGTATTCGCAATATCTTTTTAATACCCTCTTGAAGCATTTTCTCCTCGTACAACTCTCAGCGCAGACTCTAAAACACTTCTGGTTGGTAAGGCATTACCATAATGCGCTCAGGCTTTGGCACCTAATTTCAGCTTTTTCCGCCCTGGGGGTAACTACAGCAGTCCGGACAGACTCAGTTACATATGCACGTATAGACACACAAGGGGGTCAGCAGCAGCAGCCGAGCTCGTTAACCAAAGCTCGCACCTATTTTTGGAATAAAATTATACCCGTCGTTCGCATGTTTCATGTCGAGCTGAGTTACCTTATTGAAAGGTCTAAAGTCATAAAAGGCTGAGAAAATTGGCGGGTTTCAGATTATATTTAGCGGTGTGGACGGATAATGGTTACGGAACCCCAGGAGAGAAAAATCACTGCTGACATTTACTGCTGTGGGAAGGAGAATATTAACCATAAGAGAGCTCCTACATGGGAGTGAAAGGAGGAAGTTTTTCGGTTAATTCACCAAAAAAATTCCAAAAAAATTCCGATTTCCTTCTTGCTGTTAGAGAAAAAGAAGAATTTTTTCGGTTAATTTTCCAGTTTCCTTCTTCTCAAAGAAT
>LR140416.1:0-17071 GCA_900659605.1 Tisbe holothuriae | reverse complement strand
GTTGCTGTGGAAAAAAGGATTGTTGTCATAACAATCATGGAAAAAGAGCAGCTTAAGAGCTAATCCGGTAATAGGTTGGGTGATTGAAGCAAAAGGGAGGGCAGTCCAAGTGCAGTGTTGTCTGTCTGTCTGTCTGTCTGTAGTTTCCCCCTTTTAGCTCCCCTCGCATTGCGAGCAGACGGGCAAGCCCAGGCAGGCCTCGGGAATCCGATCCGAGTTGAACATTGCGAGCAGAGCGAAGCGCCGCACAGTATCACTCGGCCTAGTATCATTCGGCCTACGTGGTTTTGTTCACTCTCCTTGTCTTGCGGACGTCCTGCCTGGCCTGCCCGTCCGTTCCTGAGACGAGGAGAGCCGTCAAGGCAAGGAGAGGAGAGCTGATGAACAGTATCACATCTCAAACTATATAATTATATACATGTATACTCGTATATATATTTTTAATGGGACCATACGAAGATATATCATCTGTCTGTCAACCCCATCATTTACTTAAACCTCCTTGGTCAACCCTGAAGTCACGTTCAACTCAGCAGCTCTGAGTGAGGAAAGTACCAGTTCTGCAGTTCACGAAAGAAAATATTTTCTTTCAGTTCACTGAAAAGAATTGGAGCAAAATCAAAATAACGCCAGAAAAAAGAAGCGAACCGCCTTGAATTGGTCTCGTCCTCGTCCTCTTTTGGAAGTTGGAGTGTTGGACCGAGGCCTGGCACCGATCACGAGCACCGGTGCGCCGCGCCTTCGACCTCGTCCCACTGCATATACCCGCATCTGCATCCGCATCTGCATCCGCCCGCCCTCCCGCCGCTCGGGGTCGGGGGTCGGCTGTAATTGACTTCTTCTAATTGGATTTCCCCTGCGGACACGGGACACCACTGCAGTACTGGGCGTGCGTGCATCTTGTCCTTCTCAAGCCAGGGTAAGTGTCGTAAGTGAGCCCCCAAAGGCACCTCGCAACAGATGTATTAGAACCAATGTCCCACAAAGTTCGATCCCAAGTCCTTCTGTGGAGCGAGACGACTTGAGAGGAGGGGGCACCAGGAGAGATTCCTTCTCCTTCGAAGCTTCTCCTTCTCCCTAGCTGGGGTCGGGGTGATTGGACCTCTTTGCCATGTCCTCTCCCTCTGCAGCTGCAGCTGCAGGCATTCCCATCCTCATTCACCTAGACCTCAAAGGCGCGCCCCCCACAATCGACTACATCTCCAGGGCGGTGACATTCATCCTCCAGAAGACGCGATCCCACCTCGTCAGTGGACTCTTGGTCGAGTACGAGGATGTGTTCCCATTCCAGGCGGGGCCGGAATCGCCCCTCCCTGAGGCAATCATGTCTCCCAAGGAGAGTTGGACCGAGGCCCAGGTGCTGCAACTGCAGGGATTCTGCCGAGAGCGCGGCCTCGAGGTGATTCCGCTCGTGCAGACGGCGGGACACCTCGAATACTTGCTCAAACACCCCCAGATGAGGGATTGGAGAGAGGTGCCCGAGTACCCGCAGTGCATCAACACGTCTCAAGGGCTGCCAGAACCGATCAAAGAGTTATTGAGACAAATGTTGAAGGGTCATCCGGACTCCAAGAGGATACACATTGGAGGGGATGAGGTCTGGCACCTGGGGATGGGGGACAGAGCCAGACAGCGCATGCAAACAGAACCGGGTCTGACGCCAGAAGACATTTATCTGCAGTACATGGAACGCGTGGTCAGATTTATTAAGCAGTTGAGGCCAAGTATTGAGGTGCTCATGTGGGACGACATGTTGAGGAAAATTCCAACGGAAACACTCTTGCTGGAGAGAGATTGGCTCTCGTTGGTGCAGCCTGTTATTTGGAATTATTGCGCCCAATTAGAATTCCCCGTCGACATGTGGACAAAGTACCGGCAGCTTTTTAATTCTTCCGACCTGGGCGGGGTTTGGGCTGCGACTGCTTTTAAGGGAGCCTCTTCCCCTCACGCGAAGCTGCCGGCCTTGCAGCAGCATCTCTGCAACCACGCCGCATGGAAGGCAGTCATCGAGGAGGAGGAGGAGAGTGAAGAGAAGCCCTCGTTTCGGGGCATGATCCTCACTGGATGGCAGAGGTTTGATCACTATACCGTCCTTTGCGAGCTGCTCCCGCCCAGCTTGCCCTGTCTTATATCCTGCTTGAAGGTGCTCGAGTTAGGAGAGCCAGAGGTCAGCCTTGCGGCAGCCGGGGAAGCGCTCTCTCTATCAGGTCCCATAACCGTGGATTCCATCATTCCGGTCGAAGCAGATTTTCCAGGAAAGGAAATATATTCAGGCATAGTCAGTTTTCAAAAATGGTGCCTTCAAGTCGAACATTTGCTCTCGAACGATTCTTCCCAGACTTGGTGTACAAAATGGAACATTCAAAGTGGTAGAGCTTCTAAACTGCACATATTGCCTGTTCTCAGAGGGTCCACTCAGTTATTGGAAGAAGGAGCCGAATTGACAAGATATCTTGAAAGGAGTTTGCAAACAGCTTTCCGACAGTCGACGGTTGATGAATGGATTGGATGTTTCATTGTACCCTTACAGTCGAGATTGACCCAATTTATTGAATTGTTGAAGGTGGCTCCCTTTTCATAACTTTTGTTGAAATATAAATGTATTCATGCTGGACAATAGCATTATTGCGTAACCGGTGTCCATGGAAGACGTTTCTTTCGAGGTCCACATACATGAACCTAAAACTTGTTTTTAGGTTTATGTCCACGCCCGTGTCTCATGCAAGCGAGCGTGGTTATGGACCTACAACTCCCTTTTTAACAAATTAGGTAAAGTGCTATTTGCATTCAATTAACATTTCTACCGGAGTTGTAAGATGCGTGCACCAGGATTAGCCAAATATCCGAAAATCTGAAATTAAATGGAAAATAATGGTTGTCTCATTACAATTCAAGTTTGTTTACATAATCATCATTCAATTATGTTATGCTCTTAAAGTTGTCCTCTAACATTACCGTTTGGTATTGCTCAATGAATTAGCCTACTTTTTTTTTCTTTAAATCCCCCAAAAATTAATTAATATTTTTTTTTCAGAACCTTCCGATGCTTTAAACTCCAATCTGACATCATGACGACCAATTCCCACGGAGGTGGGGGCGGCAATCTGATGAGTCAGATGGAGAAGCTTCTGGACTCCAAATTTTCCCTCTTCGAGGCCAGACTCTGCGGAATCGAGAAGCTTCTTGCCACTTCCCAGACCAACGGCAACGCTCCTCCTTCTCCTCTTCACTGCGACCTCGAGGCTCTCTTTGACCGGCGGGAGCAGAAAATGGTTAACCACCTCCGAGAGGTCGAGCGCCAGATTAATGACCACGTCAGCCTCACTTGGGATCACAAGGAGATCACGGCCAAGGTCTGCAACATCGATGAGAGGCTCGATGTCATCCTCTCAGGCGAGGGCGAGGTGAACGCACTCGTGGAAAAAATGCTCCCGTCGCTCGACATCGTCTCCGAGCAAAGCCGTGCTCTCGAGAAGGAGATGGACGCGCTTCCGGCAAGAGTCGTTAAACAGGTTGTGGAGAGCCCGGCGATCAAAGACATTGTTCGCAAGCTCGACGATACCAAGGACTACACCAAGGATTGTCTGGACACGTCGGAAGACGTGCTCAAAAAGTTTAAGTGTCTGGAGAAGCAGCACTCGGCCTTGGACGTCAACCGAGCTCTCAAAGAAAGCAAGAAGGATGTTTATGACGTTTTCTGTGATGTGATTGATGAAAAAGTGGGCCAAGACCTCGTCGCTGTGAGAAACCACTTTGCTGACCGTCCTGGAAAGCCCTCGCGCCGATCTCCGCCTATGCCGAGGAACTCCAGATCACGGACGCCAAGTCGAGCGGCGGAAGGGCCCGTCGACAGTGGTCGCAGCACTCCAGCCGCTAACAACAGTCCTCATCCTCCCCCGCTTCCGGTCGTGTCTCCCGTTCCTGCTGTTCCTTCCATCCCCACTCTGTTGGCCACCGAACTGGAGGTCATGTCGTCGGGAGTCGCGGAGATCCAGGACCAGATGGAATCGTGGCTCAAGTACTCCAAGAAAACGCTCAACAAGTCTGACGACAATACAGAGTCCCTAATGACCAAGTTGACCTCGACGCAGGGATTGATCTCAGAGTTTCAGACTGCAGTTAAGGAAGAATTGGATGTATTAAAAGCTGGTGTCGACGAAACTAAGAATAGTGGAGCTTCTTTGACTCTCTTGCTGTCTTCGACGAAGGAGAATGCCAGCAAGATTGATGACGTTTTGAACCGAGTGAAGTCTAATGAAAAGACCTTCAAGAGCCATGTGAACAGCTACCAGGATAACACCCTTAAGATCCTCAAGCTCATTAAGGAGATCGAAACTGTGGCAAGAGGCATCGCTCAGTCCAAAGAGAAAGAGGATCACTTCAAGAAAATTTCTCAATCTCTGGATGAGCTTCGGAACACGATCCATTCGCCCAAGAAGGAGTCGTCGTCGTCGACATCAATGGTCACCTCTGATGAGAGCCAATTCCAGCTGCAGCGTATCTCTGATGTCGTTGTTGACATTCGTGATCTGCTGGTGAAGCCCCCGACCTCTTCTTCGGAGGGCGGTCAGCTGGGAGAGCTGCACAGAGTTCTGGAGGAGGTCAAGAACTGCTGTGAAGCCCATCAAAAGGGGGAGCTACAGTGTCTGGGGGAGCTCAAGAGTGAGTCCGTCAAGGTAAGCAGGAATTTATGCAAACAATTTAAGCCTTAGATTAACTGTTATCTATTCTTAGATGGGAAAAGCTCTCAGTGAAATGGCAAAGTCCAAACTCGGCGAGAAGTCTTTGTCCAAGCTCGCGGTTTCCGTGGATTCGCTGGTGAAAAATGCATCTTCCGAAGCAAAGATGCTGGCACAAATTAACACAACTGTGCAGGGTTTGAAGTCCTCTGGAAGTGACAGCAGACACGGCAAAGAAATTCTCAAATCCATTGAGTCAGTCAAGCAGCATGCCGAGAGGACTACAAAGGAAGAATTGCAGGTAACTAAATTGCGTACCACATAGTGTATTGGAATGCATTTAACGTTTTCTGTCTCTTTTAGGACATTAAAACCCAGCTCGTTGAATTGAATTTAGCCGTTGGCGTTGGCGAGGGCCGTGATAACAAAAAGGCAGTTGGAGAGGAGATTGCCAAACTACAAAAGGGCCTCCAGTCCGTGGAAAAGAAAATCTCCGAGCAAACAAAGACTTCCAACAGCGAACTAAAGAAGACGCTAGTGGATCAACTGAACCAGTTCCAGCAAAAATCTTGCGAACAGATCTCAAAGGAGCAGCGCGCTGCTGCCACGGATGTCAAAAAGTGCCTCGTAGATTACGAGCTTCAGACCCAGAAGAAAGTTGTGGACCAATGTGCTAAGCTCTCCGACGAACTCCTGAGCCATCAAGGTCAGTTGCAAGGCCAGCTAAACGAAACCAAGAAGGGCATTATGGACGCATTCTCAGAGAGTGGAAAATCCTCCCCAGGCAGGAAAAAAGTCTCGAAGAATGCATCTGCCGGCGAGTCCCCCGAGGAAGAGGCTTCCTTGGTCTCCATTAAAACCAACCTGTCCAAAATTGTGGGCGAAGTATCCAAGCAAACTTTGGTTGCCTCTGAAATCTTGAACTCTGTGGAGGATATGAAGCAGCTTCACTCGGCCATGCCCAACACACTCCATGACGAGGTCATCCCCTCCTTAGAGCATCTGGGGAGCGCAGTAGCCGCCATCCCGACCGAGGGATTCATGGCAGCGCTGGAGGAGAACCTTTGCAATAACCTGGCCAAGGAGATGAAGACGGCGCACCAGTCGACGCTACAGGAAATATTTCCCAAGTTTGAAAGTCTCGAGACAAAGCTGGCAATCGTAAAGAAGTACGCCAAATATGGCTACGGAAATGACAAAGCATCAGGGTCGGGAACTTCTACTCCTGTGGGCAAAACGCCGCCGGTCTCCTCGGGGAGTGGCGACGTAGCTGGCGCGGCCCAGTTGATGCAGCACGTCTCACAACAGTGTCAAGAACTTGGCACCTTACTGGACTCCTCCAGGGTGATGTCTCAGCTGGATTCCCAAATAAAGGAGCTGCTCTCCATCGACCGTCAAATCCTCTCTGAACAGGCAAAGGGGCTTGTGGTAGAGGAGCAGCTCGAAGCGTCCACTCACACAGTCCTTAAGGGCATCGATCCAACTCTCAAGAAGATTCTCGATGCTCAGTCTACACGATATGATACGTCAAAAACGTTGCCCGTCATTAAGAGAATGGAGCAAGTCCTGAAGAAGCTGGAGGAGCTCGAATGTAGCCGACAGGAGCAGCGGGTCGTTGAGACTAGAAATAATCAACTGGTCCGATCTCCCAATACCGCCCAAGAGGCCGACGGACCCATAAAATACTTGGACGGGGTGAAGAAGCTTGTGTCCTACCTGACGAAGGTGCAGGCCTCGCAGAAGGAGATCTTGTCGCGGACAGACCAGACCATCGAGTTTCAGACGGGGCTCAACGATGCTGTCAAGAAGCTCGTACAAACGATGGAAACTATTCGAAGCGACGTTAAAGATCCGGACTCGTTAGGATATCTTCCTGATTTGTGCCTGAAATTCCAGAAGAAAATGGAAGCTCTCGATCACTTGGAGTCTAACTTGTCGGCGCCCAAGTCGCAAGACTGCGAGGACTTGCGGAGAGTTATCCAGAAGAGCATGGACCTACTGAACCACATGATTAAGGACCAGGGAAAGATCTCCACTGCTCACACGGGTCAAACACACAAGAGTAAGGATGATCCACAGAAGCAGACTGCAGTAGCAGCGATGGTCACCATAGAGGAGGAGCAAGTGGAGGATCTCGTGTCTCCGCCATTTACACTGTCAACTCGTCCGAATGTTGCAGCACAGAGCTTTGAACCTGTGATGCAGGAGTCTCCCTTCCTCAACTTTGAGGGCTCCCAATCCAACTCCAGCACACATTCCTCAAGCTCGAGTAAGCGGCACAAGCGGAAGTCGGCGGTAGCAAACAGTGATTCAAAGTCCCGTCATACCGACCGGGGTTTTGCAAAGAAATGCCGCCTCAACCTGTATGAGTCGGACGGGGAAGGAGAATTTGATGCTTTTGAAGAGGTGGCAGCGTCTGGCTCTGGTAGCGGTAATGGCGGGGTGCAGGATGTGCCGCCGGCCTACAAGGATACGGTGAAGCCCGTTCAAGTGAGAATAAAGTCTCTCTCGAGCCGAAGTCTCCTCATGCAAGAGGCTTCTTCTTCCACTGTTGCGGACCAGGATACTTGTTCCTCCTCCGCCTCTTCTACATCGACTCCCAAAGCTGGCCGGCCGGGAGGGCGACCTGGTCCAGCGTCAATGACAGGGAGGGCCAAGGAAGTGCCAGAGAGCAAGAAGTGTGCCAAAGGAAAAAAGAAGTAACGACGTAAATACAAGGAAAGCAACCGGATGGCTACCTGCATTTAAAGTATATGTATAACTAACTGTCCTTGTACATTTTAACAAGGCGAGTGAACCCTTCGTATTTACATTTCCGGACATGAAAGTTACAGTAAAGTATGTATTATAATTAAATTGTTCAATATTTTGACTCCATTAATTCAGCCGAAAGAAGCATTAAATATAGCTGTCATAATTTTAAGTAACAAGGGGGGCCCGTGGTGGCCGCGCTCGCTTGTCGCTCGACTCCGGCAAAAGAAGTCCGGGGATCAAATCCCCCCTGTGGCAAAAAGCGAAAAGTGTGGAAAGTATAGTTGGAAAGCCACTGAACTACCAAAATGGCATTGCATTGATCTAAAGAAAATAGGTCCGTGTCACTAGGGAACTTCAGAGAAGCACCTCTATGCACAATGTGACACGGCACATACGTTGCTGAACATTCCTAGTTGGATTGTAGTAGGACTCCCAGAGGTGCAGCGTTAAAAAAAATTAAGTATCAAGGTAGTCAAGTTTTTTTAACCGTGTCAATGGTATCGTATATTATCTAACATAATCTTTGGTTTCTTGGTTCGTTTATGAGGCAAGGGCAATGTCTACATTCACCATCAGTAAGTCAGAAAGAATATTTTGTACGTATAGAATACAGTTTAGGCCTTGGGACAGGTTTGGCCAAACTTCTGGAGGCAGAATCCAGAGTCCTCTCTGCTGCCCTCGTCGTATGCTCGGAGAAGTTCGTCAATGTAGTCCGAGATGCCGGAGGCCTGTTGGGGGTTGCGGGAAGCGAGGTTGACGGTGCTAAGAGGAAGAAAAAATATAATGCAGGTGGACTGGATTGTTTTACTAAAGTATACCCTTACCTTAGAATTTTGTGTACGTCTCCGGTAAGCTTGCCAAACTTGGGATGCTGCTTTCTTTGGTATTTTCCAGCCTCACAAGCCATCAGAATCTGACACCCTGTCAGCTCCTCCATTTCATGCTTGCGGAAGGTCTCCAGAAGAGCGTACATGTGAGCGGCAAGATCTGAAAAAGAGACTGCGTTTAAACATGCTTCCTATAGTCTCCTAAAGAGGAATGGGTGCTCTTTCATGCATATTAGATGATTTGGCAAGACCCACCCACATTCCTCTGCATGACCTGCTGCACGAATCTTTTCCTGCGGCGCTTTTTGCCTCCAAACAGAGCTGGGTAAGCAGTGAACCCAGCGAGCGCAGTGAACATGAGTCCGGCCACAATGAGCGTGACATAGTTTAGAAGCAGCGATATGTTTGAGGCAAACTGTCTTGGCGTAGTCTGTACGAGATCCCCCTCCATGGTTGTTACAAGTATCTTTGAATAAAAATCCAGTTACCTTCGTCTTCATCTCTCTTGTACCTCCTCCTGTTGTACCCGCCGGAGCTCCCTCCCGATCCTCCTCCCGCAGTGGCCGTGGCGTAGGCCAGGTAGAGAGGCAGTGCCAGCAGCAGCGCGCCGATGATCGCCCCGATCGCCCTCAGCAGCGTCGAGTTGACTGTGACCGAGGACGTGGACGAGAAGAGGAACCTCTCCTCGCCGTCCTCCTCGGGCTCGAGCAGCTCATCGAGGGCTGAGTCCTCTCGATAGCGCTCCTCTCCTGCCAGGGATCGGAAGCCGAGGTTATCGAGGGCGGCCGCTGAAGACAGAAGGAGGAGGAGGAGGAGGAGGAAGAGGAGCGAGCCGGAGGAGAAGGAGAAGAAGAAAGATGAAGAGGCCATCGTCGTGTCAATAGAGTGGGGGATGGGAATGTATGGACTGCCGTTGCCTGATAAAGGAATACCAAAGACGAAAATACTACATGAGAGTAATAATGCTGCACTTCAAACCATCGTTGGATGATTGCAATCAACGACTGAAAGTGAAACGGACATCAGAAACTCTCTCCTATATATTTTTTCTGGATTTCTCTTTTGTCTTTTTTCCAGGCATATGGCGTTTGTCCGGACCATGGTCCGGACGGCATGGAGAGGGGGGAAATGGTCCGTCAAGAAGAGATCTTGAAGAAGAAAAAGCTGCGGAGAAAATAATATTTCCACGCACGCTCTGCTCTGATGCTCTTTTTGTCCGACAGGATTCTAGATTATAAAGAAGAACAACACCTCAGCTAACGGTGCTATAAAGAGGGGGAAAATTAACAGTTGGTCATTTCATGGTAATTCGTTTAAGAATTATTGTGAAAGATTTAGATGTCGTCTTGAGTTCATACAATGGAAATTTGTAATGACCTAATCAATGCTAAATATATGGTCATTATTAGAATTGCTCCTTCTCTCCTTTGTGACAAATTATCGTTC
Organism: Tisbe holothuriae; assembly: GCA_900659605.1. NCBI lineage: Eukaryota > Metazoa > Arthropoda > Copepoda > Harpacticoida > Tisbidae > Tisbe > Tisbe holothuriae. The sequence continues at coordinate 7,365 of LR140416.1, read as the reverse complement.
AATAGTAATTTAAAACTTTTCCTTTTTAAACTACAATCACCCCGCTTGCGACTGCTCTCTTCTTCCATTTTGGATGTAGTAACAACTTGGCGTACGTGCTCGTCCGTAGAAACGATGATTTCTCCGAAAACGCCGCCGAAAACGCCGCATCATCTGCAATAAGGATTGCATCCAACGCTCTAAATCTACGACTACCGATCGCCGCAGTAGTAGACCCTCGCTAAGTTTAGAATATCCGCCAGCTTAGATGCGAGGTGCTGCGGTCGTTGAAGGGAGAACGTCCTGAGATTGAATCAATCGGCGCGCCATCATTTATTCCGCCATCGGGCAATGAATGTGAGTGACGGAGATCTAATCACGGGTATTTACATAAGGCATCATAATGTCCAGCTGGAGTGATACTTTTGAGGCGGTGGCACCGTACGTTCAGGAACAATTCTGTGAGTAATATAGCATTGTTGGTGCCCTGTCGAGTTTCCCGACATGTTATTTTCAGCCGACTACCTTGACGAGGACACCTCGTTAGAGGAGGGGGCCGGACGCCTCTTCTTCATCTTTGTCAACTCGTCCAACACAGTGACGACGGCTTACGCTCTCTTCATCGTGCTGGCCATCTCGGCCGTGTTGGCCGCCGTGGCCGGAGCCGCATACATCGCCCTGCTTGGCGGAGGCTTCTCAGGCCGGTCCTTCGGCGGCGGAGGCCACAGTGGTTTCCTGAGCAAACGATCCGCTGCTTTCGAAGGTTCAGATGACCCGGAAGACCCACTTCTCATGGTGATGGTTCTCATAGCAGAGATGGAGGAGACGCTGAGAGCATCGGGGTTGAGGGGGAGGAACGTCGTCTCCCAGGAATGCAAGGCGAGACGGATATGCGAGTTGACTCAGGGTGTCAAGGATGGCCGTCTCACTGCAGAGTATGGCGTCGAACATCTTGACACTGGGAGAAGGATGTTAAGATTGATCCATAGGGCCAGGTTAGTAACTTCATTTAGACTATTGATATGTAACGTAATAAAAATTATATTTTTTAGAACTATTATCGACAAAAGCAACGAGATATCCGGCGCTTTAATCAAATCATCCGATTATGGCCAATTACAAGTGTTCCTAAAAGCTTCGGATGTCGGGGTAAATGGAGGAAAATGCGAAGTTAACTTTAAAGAACTGTGCTAAAGGGTTAATTATAATGTACCAAAGTAATTTCGCCATGTACAAACATATGTAAGGAAATATTGTGTGATATTAATAGTATTTTAATAAACGAGTCAATATCTGCCAATTATATTACAGCATAAAAAGGCTTGCAAGATTACTAATTGGCTCACAATATTAGACTGCATCGGTAATTGGTAATTGCTATATACTGTAGTTTTAGAGGTATTGGTGGATACGTACTGGTACAGATGCAGAATTTAATTTGCATTCGCAGCGGTAGAAGGTGTAGGTATTTATTTTCCCTTTGTGTCCCCGGATTTTTTGGAAAACAGAAATACACAAGGTAATAAATAACTGTTACACAAGGGAGTAATTCTTAAATGTAATGGAATTTCAGTAATTCTATGATTTTTTGGGAAATATTGTAATTGTAACGAATTAAAATTTTTTGAATGGGCCAGGTAATTGTAATTTCAAAACCAGGCAAGAATTACCAATACATTTTGTTAAAATTATATGAAGTAAGCAAAACTGTACAGTCAGGATGTTTGCTTTGATCCACTCATTTTTTACTTCTGATCTGGTACTTATAATATTATCTGAACCCATTCTTTGGCCAAAATCCCAAAATGTAATTCTTAATGTAATTTGTAATTTTTGGTTAATTGCAATTTTTGAGAAGCGAATTAAATTTAATCAAGAGTAATTGTACTTTCCCAATGCTTGCTCTTAAATTTTCGTTACATCACAAGAAAAAGGAACCAGCCATTACCGTTACAAAATGTGTTACTTTTGTTACTTTTTTCTAGGTGCTGTACTTTCCCAGGGGGTATAGATATCTACTTTTTTCTAATAACGCTTGATCACTTATATGCCAGTCAGTACAACAACACGTAAAATACATTCTAATGGAATGAATTACATTCAGGACTGTGACTCCCTGTTTTTATCCTAACCCGTCGAGATTGGTTGCAGCTATTGTCAACAATAGTGCGATTGTCGCAATGCGGACAATTGACCATGGAACATTGGAAAACGGCATCAGCTGATTTGGGCAATTTTTTGTTTATTTGGCAACCCTGCAGGCAAGCCCACTGAACTAAGTACCAGCCTTCTTTGCCTGATGAATGTCCACAAATTAAAGGCTGCTGTGCTAGTAACCTCTTCTACCTCTTCTATCTCTTCTACTGAAAGGAAGAGATGGAAGAGATAGAAGAGGTTACTAGCATAGCAGCCTAAGAAAAGAACAAATTTTCCCTTGGTCACCAAAAGGCCAATCAGCCAATGTAACATAGTCAATAGTGTGACTTTAAGTTAATGAGCCTTCGACAATAAGGATTTTCCTGATATGAAAATCCTTATTGTCGCAGGCTCATTAGCTTAAAGTCGCACTATTGTCCGCATTGCGACAATAGCAACACATGTAGGAGTGTGTCGGATACAGAATCAATCTGGGTCGAGCTGGTCATGAACGCCATTACAGTTCATGACCGACTCGAATTGGCCCGACCTACCTCTGCCATGAAAAATCCTTATACGGCTATCTTCCCGCCAAAAGTAATTAAATCATTTTAATCCGCCAGATGGCGATAGTGTCAGGAGAGAGGCATGGTTGGTCTTTTCTATATATGAAAGTTCCGTTTTGTCTTCATGCGGAACTGTGTAGAACATAAATATATCAACCTTGCCTCTCTCTTGACGGTCTTGAAATCTAGCGGGAGAAAAGGAAGACGTATTTCTTTTGGCGGGAAGTTAGCCGTATTGTGGCAATTTTGCCCTTAATGACGCGCTATTGTCCGCATTGCAACAATAGTGCGATTGTCGCAAAATTTTGCGACTAATCTTGGAGGAAAATAATAAATATTGGTTAAAAGCATGGTCAAAAGTAATTTTGGATGCTACAGTTCACGTGAAGTTACATAAATGTAATTCGTACATTACTCCAAAAAGTAACAATTTACAGTATTGCCGTTATTTGTAACTCGCTACCCCAACAGATGATATCCCGCCGAATTTGAATTTACAGAAATCCCTTAAGTCCGCGCCTCCAGTACTGTGAGCTTCACAATGCAGTTTTTCACGTTTGGTTCACAGCGTGAATGTCACAGTACTGGAGACGCGGACTTAAGAGGAAAACATTGCTTAAGTCCGCGTCTCCAGTACTGTGCACTGTGAGTTTCACACCTTGAACCGAACGTGAAAAACTGCGGCGAAAATCTAAATTCGGCGGGATGTACCAAATACTGGCAAATAGTTACAAATGTAAAAAGCTCAAACCAATTATATAGTTATAGTCGGCTTGGCAAAAACAATCCTTTCAGATTGATATTATGCGTATAGAGGTAGTTAGGTATTTTTCATCGGCTCTCCCTTTTTTATAACCAGAATATCCCACCAAAAAGACTTTAGCATCTAGGCCAGACATTTTATAGTATAAATGGCACTTGGCTTGAGCGTTAAAAGTCTTGGCTCTACCATTTAATTCCCCATTCTTAGAAGTATTGCGCACGTGATTAATTACGCATATTCCATATTGCAGTGACAAACATAACGGGTGTTCCGACCACATGTGTATAATAATTTTCGCCTGGTTATACCTTGCCTCAGCGAGAAATCCTCACTCACTCTTTTGCTTCGCCTGCCGGTGGATTATATACTGGTTACCTCAGGTGAAACGGGACTTGTGATTCTCTTATTTTCACCGAGATTTGGACACATTCATGTGACTGCTACTTCTATTCTTGATCTCGTGACGTAAGGATTCGGCGTCAGACCGTGACCGCAGTCAGCGGAGAAAATAAACTGTCCTCTGTTAGTTAAGGAGCACCGCGGCTGTCGTAATAATTGTTTACTTGTCATCATCATCATCTTTATTCATAGCGTACGTCTGACGATGGCTTTAATCTGTGTCACTGATCGGAGAAAGAATTGGAAGAAGCGGAATTCAAGGAATCTTGAAAAGTGTCACAGTGAGTGAAGAAACGCGGCAAAATGCAGTGGGACGTATTGAAACAAGAAGCAGAGCGGCGAAGTCAGGAGGAGGAGGACTCCATAGGTACGTACACTTTACAGCCTTGATGTGGCCGATTTACGAACTTTTCCCCCTCCTAGCGTTTGATTACCTCGACTACGAAGATATCGATGCCCGTTTTTTCAACAACCTCAACTACACCTCGCTCACCTCCATTGGAAGCACAGTTTCCGTCGCCTACGGAGTAGGAATCGTACTTGCCATTTCCTTTGGACTCGCTGCCATCGGGGCTCTATTCTACTTTGGAATATTCCTTAATCAAGGCGGAGCCTCAACGCAAAGAGGTTTGTTTAATACATTGTACATCCATTATTTTATAACTGTTTTACTACAATTCCCTGTCTCTAGATTCGACTCGGCGGGAGCAGTCATCGGCGCCCTCCCAGCAGAAGAGCGCCAACCTCGACTTCCTGCACATCTTGGACGCTATTCAGCGCATGGACGAGGAGCTGAAGCGCCTGCGCACGCCCGTCGAGGAGAAGCTGTTCTACAGGAAGCTCAAGATGTGCGTCAGCCTAGCGCAGGAGATTGGCGAGAGCCAGGCGGAGCGCGCAAACGTGCTGCTCGAGTGCTACCACGAGGTCACAGTGGATGAGAGGCTGGCGCTAAGAGGGAGAAGAAGGAGGAGGAGGCTGCAGTAGAAGAAAACTAGTGCGACGCATATAAGCTATAATATAGCTTTCAGTGGTAGCGACATACAATGTGCCAAATTATAGGGAACATTCAATATCAAACAGTCTTACAAATGACATACAATTGATTTTAGTAAATAAAAGAAAGGGACCAGAACATAACTTAATTGACATTCATTATACATGCATTATACATTTGACTCCATCAATTTTTTTGTATTCTTTAGAATAGGAACGGACAACAAATGAATCTCCCGCATCTTAGGGTCAGAACAACAACGTTGCTCTTAAAAAGTAATTAGTTATTATATTCACACTGCGACTTACTATTGCCACTATAGACTGAATACCAAAGAAATTGAAGTAACTTACTCCAATTTCTTTGTTGCATACACGAAAACGGTCAAGGGAAGGAATAATTTTTTATGAGTTGCGTGATATTAAGTTAAAAAAATTCCGCCTTACTTAATAAAAGACGCCGAAAATCCCGGGTGGGCAGTCATAATAAAATCGAACAGGGTGTTATGCTAGCTATCATGTTGATGTATGCACTATGCAATGATAGATATATTTAAGGACGTGCGAAAACCGAAAACCGATTTTCGGTTTATTTAAAAACCGAAACCGACTTCGGTTTGCAAAAAGTCGGTTTTTGACCACATGTCGGTTTTCTAGAAAGTGGAGGTTTTCTTTTTTATCCCGATTTTTTCATAAAAATTATGTTTATATATTTCTACTTAAAGGTTATATGCAGCAACCCCAGGGGTCTTTTGTAGAGATATATTATCAATCATGTACTCTATAGAGTATAACAGTTCTAGAAACTCTTTAAAGTTATCTATACCTAAACTATTTTAAATGCAACTAATAAAGCAAATCTAAAGCTGTATGTAGTCAGTATTTTACTACATTGAAAACCGAAAACCGAAAACCAAAACCGACTTTTTCACAAACGAAAAACCAAAACCGATGTCTGTTTGTATTTTACAAACCGCACATGCTTAATTTTATACATAAAAATATACTTCCTGTATCTTCATGACTACTAGTCATGTTCATATTCAGTGGATGTTTGAAATGTGACATATATGAAAATGACGATAATGGCAATCATTATCATTGGAGTCAGTGCATGTGTATTTGTAAATCCAAACCTCTTGCATCTTGTTCGTTTGGGAATAATAGTGTATAAGTGACTTGATTTGGAATATCGGAAAAAGAATTATTCTCACCTATTGTGCACATTTACAATATGCTCATGAAAGCTAACTTGGATAAGTAACTACAAGTTCATACTTCCTTACTTTGGACTAAACAAACTTACATGTCCCTAGCATTTTCCCAAAGTGACAAGACATCAGTTCTTATGCACATTTCCAACATGTCCAAGCAATGACCACTTCATAGATAGTCGAAAAATGCCTAATACAATAAACAATATAATATTTTATAAGTCCTAACAAAGGGGGTAAATAAAACAAATAATGAACTTGGACACAAGCAAAATTAATTTGTCATTATGCTTTTGGATCAGCATTTTGTAATAATGCATGGAAAACTCCAACTTAACTAGTTACTAACTGCATTTAACTTTATTATTACATTGATAGCTCTAGCTCACCTTAGGGCTTCAATAATATTGTGAGTTATGGGAATTTGTGGTTTTCGGGATTTTGCATAAATGCATGGAATTTATGTATCTATTTGTATAATTCTGAGCCGGACAATGGACCACACAATAAAGAGCTAGAGTGAACTATCATTTATAAACACTTTTATGCTTTCCTTGTTCATGCATGTGACATTTGAACATGAGAATATTAAAGTGATTTGACTTTACTGGTCACAGAATTTGCTGTCAATAGTAAATATGTAATGATAGTCTTATGAGTATCTAAGCTAGACTGAGAGGTCAACTTAGATCAGTGCCTTGAAGACTCTGTGTCAATAGTTTATTAATCTCATCCTTATATACCTTTACAGAATCTGCATGTTCAGCATTATGGGTCTCTTCAATAGAGACCTCTGGAATGTGCTCTGTAAGGACAACTTCTAGGGAAGTGGTAATTACAGCATATTCATCATAATAGCTCTCACGACAGTAGAATACATTTGGATGTGTCTCTAAAGCAGAGGTACAGTAACAGTACATCATACAGTACAGTAACTGTCCTTCTCTACTATACCTCTGTGCTACTGTGGCTGATATGGGAAAGTGGAGCAGAAAAGTGCTATGTAAGGTCAGGGACCTAGCTGCATTGTTTTGTAGAGTGATTTTAATATGATTTTGTGATTGTTGCATATGTTGTCTTTAGTATGATATTACCCTGGGTCCTGGGTATAAATTGCAATGGTGACTTTAGCCCAGGGTGCCTTTTAGCTGTGGTGCCTTTTAGCTGTGGTGCCTTTTAGCTGTGGTGCCTTAAGCTTTGGTGCCTTTTTGCAATGGTGCCTTTTGACACTGTGCCTTTTGTGGGGTGCCTTTAATCAATGGCTGCGTGGTGCCTCGACGAGCCGGGGCCCGTCAGGGCCTGGGGCCCTCCGCGG
>LR140415.1:0-17052 GCA_900659605.1 Tisbe holothuriae | reverse complement strand
CCACTCCCCACCCGTACCATCCCTCCCTCGCGGCCCCCCACCGCCCCCGCCGCCCCCGCCGTCGGGGGGCCGACGAGGCATAGAAGTAACTTAAATCACATTATTCACATGATACCTCCAGAATGGTAATTGTAAACCAATATCATTTTTTTAAATTTTTAAAATTTAATTTTAAAATTTAAATTTTTCTAATTTTAATAAAAATATTATAAAATGGTACAAATTTAACTGTGCCCTTTTTTGGTAAGTTGGCCATCCTTCTGGTAGAGTGACCCATGCTTTAATGGAGTATTCATTTTGGTCATGTGTATGCAGAATTTGTGATGTCGATATTGGTCTAAGTGGCAGCTGCTGCGAATAATTATTTCGATTTTTAAGCAAACCCTCTATTGATTTATCTTTTGCTTCACCAGTTGGGCTAGAAAAGTTTTAGCAGTCTATTAGAAATTTGCCTTTTGAAATCCTATAGTACACAAAATAATTTACAGCACTTTCGTTGCTTCATAGAAGGGTTAAGGATTAAACAATAACAGCTGCATCAGAGAAGGGCAGTAGCTCAATTGGTAGAGCGCCGGGCTTGGGCACACAACACTGATCGGTCATGGGTTTGATTCCCCAGCAGTGCTACTGAAAGATAAACTGCTCATGATGTATAGTTGGTCCTATTTTGGAATGCTTCTAGGCTTACTGAAGTGTGCATGGCCTAAAAGAAACTAGGCCCCCTGCAAATGATGTATTAGCCTGGCGCCGCCATCTGTGAACATCACCCAAAAAGTGGTTGAATGTTCCTACTGAATGTAGTAGCCTCGAAGAGGTAGCCGCAACAAAAGCTGCATCATCATTGATAATTTTGAGTTCGGCGAGGTAGCACTAGCACAACACTGTAATCACCTAGCATGGAGTTGTACCCAAAGAAATAATTAAAAGGGAGAACAAGTGTCGCGGATTGTCCTCTGCCTTGGCTGACTAAAAAATGGGCTGATTTGGCCTACTTACGCTCTTGGAAAAATAGCTATGGAAGTGAAAACTATTACATCAAATTCTTTGTGTTTCTTTCTTTCTTGTATGATGGGAGCTTGTTTGGAATTTTCTCTGTCAGTTGAGTCTCCACTGTCTTGCTTGACTGTTTCTCTCCTTTTTTTCTCGTCCCTGTCTCCACTCTCAGACTCGGCACACTGCTTTGGTGGAGCTGAGGTGGAAGGAAGAAGAAAAGGAGAGGCCTGGGGAAGGAAAAAGGAAATTAGTCTTAGAGGTGGGTCATTTTGAGTAAGGCACAAACTGAAAAACAACCCATCCTCAACTGGTAAAATCACTTGATTCGTGTTGTGTTTTTGAGGTTTTGCTACCATGTATAATTGTTCCAAACCTAAGCGGCTCCAGAACAACGACGTCACTCAGTCACTCAGCATTCATTTATTTGCAAGGTATATTATTATTTTGTATATTATGTTATATTGTACTACATTTCAAATATATACCGATTATGTTTCAAGCCTATTGAGGTCAGTGTCAACTTAGGTAAATATAAAGCATCTGAGTAAGACTCTACAGACTCTGTATTTACTTACATTGTCATATGGAGTACAAAATATGAAATTAAGCAACCCAATTTCCCTAATAGCCAGTTAATAAGGTTAAGTACAGTGGATCACTTAATAAAAGGAACTAAAACCATTTAAAAACTAATTTTAAGCCTTAAATTAACATGGTGCTGTACCACGCAGGGAAAAACTTAAAAAGTTTAAGTCATTTTAATTTTATTATAATTGACCCTAAGCTTTATAGGAACAGTGGCATAATCAATAAAACAATCTAATTATTTTGCTGCTAATACTAGAAGAGTACAAAATATTGTTGAAGGCTATATTCAGCAAACTATACTTAGTCGAGCTAGTCTTTATACAGACAGCACTGGGTTGTAGCAAATACTCAACAAAATGAGCTCTTGGAAGTTCACCCAATGGTTGAAGCTAAATTTGGCCTCATTTTGTGAGAATGCATCAATCCATGGTCTTAGTTATCTATTTGGGACAAGAAATAGGTAATTTCCAAATTCATTTAGGACTTAGAACCTCCAAGAAAAATGCTGATAAAAGTTATTCATTTAAGAAGAGTGTCAACAGGAGTTGTCACTCTATCATATCTTGCTTAAGTACCCAGAAATCGGCTGTCCAGTTGATAAGAGTTCTCTAGCCAAAATTGTAGCTCTTCAGAAGAGCTAACTGAGACTTTTAACATGGGTTTAATGCTCTGTAATCTGTATTGATACTATAAACAGGCATAAGAGCTTAAGGAGTCTTTTGAATGCTTATTTCAAGCTCTCTCTGGAATTAGAATTAACTAATTTGGCACCTCTTACTGCTTATCATTTGGACAGCCGCAATGTATATTTTCAGAGTTGAAAGGATTTTCTGGATTTTGGTTGTGATTGGCATGACCATTTCTAGTTTTGTTCTAGTGACTACAACCATCATGGCAATGGGCAGCAAGTATGAAACCAATTTAGAAACACACAAATAGCAGAACATTCAAAATGAAACTTAGTAATACTGTTAGAGAGCTCCTTCCTACACGGGATTTTTTTTGGATAATTTACAAAAAGCTTCCAATTTCATTCTTGGCATCAGAGGGAAAGATTAAGTTAATTGGTGAATTTCCTTCCTCCCGGCACACACTCGCGCCTTGTTAGCTGAAGAAGTTCAGTCTTTGGGGAATTAACCAAGAAACTTCCTGTTTCCTTTAAGTGTGTAGGACTGGTCTGGAGCGAGTAGGAAATTAAAACGAATCTATGATTGTGCTGTTCCTTCTAGAACTAATTACATTCAATATTGCTGTTAGCTGTCTGTAGCTAAGCCTTAGGCCCATAATACGAGGCATTGAATGCCAAAACCAAAAAATATATATATATTTAATGACCCAAGATTGGACTTGGAAATCGGTATACCGCGGTATACCGATTCCAAGTCCGGTATTTAATGACCATTGTATTAGCACAGGGGTCAATGCGGTATTTTATCCCTCCTTTGACCTACGGGACCACAAGATCCGAGTAAAATGCTATCACGAGTACCTGGGGTATGGAAGGGAAGGTTTAATTGATCAAAAATCATTTAGAAATTTCGCCGTTTTTCCCCCGTGTCCCATAATTTCCTTGCGCTTGGTCTCACACGAAACAGTGCTGAATTGTTTTCTTTTTTGCCTGCTTTACTTCCCGCCAATATTTCAAAATTTAATAGTAAGTTTCATAAGTTCCTTGATATGGTTCTCATATTTAGTCCTCTTGGGCAGCTCGAACTGGCCAGGCAAACCTTTTTGTCTTTTATAATAACATGGACAATTTTAGTACCAAAATGAATCTGCCTTGCCTTGCCTATTATAATACAGGGTGGTTTTTAAGTGATCAAAAGTATTGGCTTATATCTCAGCCATATGACATCCAATGATGTTTCTTATGAAGTCAATTTTTTTTGGATATGGAACTTTTATGTCTCATGTTGTAATTTAGCATTTTCCTCTTCCTTTTGGCATCTAGAGCTATTCTTGCAAAGTAAACCATAGAAATATTTCCAAATAACGAAAGGGCTAAACTTTTGAAAAATATTGTAATCATATCCCAAAGTTTACAAACATGGTTGTAATGTAATTTTGGAATGAGAAAAATGCGTTTTAAAGACTTTTGGGCTGATTACAGGCAGTTTTAGGGTCATTTATATCCATTTTCAATTTGGCTGCTGGAGGGCTATTTAGTAAATGGGGGTTTACCTCCCTCAACCCAATGGATTATAAATATCAACAATACATTAAAATATTCCTTTTTAAGGTGTTTAACATAAAGTTCCATACCTAAAACAGCTTTTTTTGACTTCATAACAAAAGTGATTGGATTTCCTATAGCAGAGATATAAGCCAATACTTTTGATCAAGTTAAGAAAAACACCCTGTGTTATCTAAAATGATTACAGTGAGCTGATCATGAATATTGAATCTTATGATTATGATCCGACAAAAGTTCCATTTCCTACTGTCACCATTTGCTCAGCTCAGAACCCGGATCCCTTCAACCTGGACAGGTAAATATAAATAATTTTTGTACATATTTTTGGACACTACCTTTTCAGGACTGGTTCATTGCAATAGTATACTAACGATGAGTCCAGTCCCGCGGTAATGAAAGGGTCCTTTCAGTATGACTTGTGTATATTAACTGACTTGACTTCAGACTAAATCTGATCAGATACAAACATTAGCATTGGTGGGGGCAGTAAACCATTAGTGTACTGGCTGCAACATGCAATGTGATATCAACCATTAGATGTCATGACATACCACAAGGGCAAGCCTATGAGGCTGGAGGCACTGGGGTAGCTTTTTGGGGCACTTTAAAGTGCCCAGGCCAGGAATCCGACTCTGCCGCCCTTACATAGGAGTTTTTAACCTGCATTATCCTTCCAAGAATAATTAAACGGTTTAGTAAAATATTTTTTTACCCTGAACTATAGGATACATAGGTTATATTCATTTAGAGAGCTCCTACACGGGAAGGAAAGGAGGAAGTTTTTGGTTAATTCACAAAAAAATCCTGTTTTCTTCTTACTATTGAAGGAAAAGAAGATTGATTTTTTCTGCAAATTTACCATTTTTCTTTCCTCCTGACACACACTCACACCTTGTAAGCTGAAGAAGTTTTTTTGATGAATTAACACAAAAACTTCCCCATCCCTTCCCATGTGGGAGCTCTTTAAACATGAAAAAAATCATTAAAAATGTATAATTATCTTCATAGTTTTGGTTTGTTTTCATTATGTAAGTTTGGATTTCAACTCCAGCTGCTTACACAATATATATTAAGAGCACAATTATGATGGACAATTGTCAATTTGTATACTGAACTATATTTTAGGGCCATCCTCAGTTTGGCAAAGTTTCACTGTAACCAAGATATTGACACTCCAGACTCTTGCGAATCAAAGGATTCCAAATTGCGCCAACATTTTGATCATTTTCTCAACATATATACTAATTTTGTTGATTCCATATTTGCTGATAATTTGCAGGAACTGCACGAAAGTATGGAAATGCGATCTGAAATACTAAAAAAGTAGAGCTGTGCGGGTACCCGAATCTGTACCCGATCCGCGGATCCTAGCAGGATCCGTCAAATTCTTAGATCCGTACGGATCCGGGTACGGATCCTACTTTAGCAAATACAAAAAAGTACTGCAAAGAATCATATTTAAATGGCTTTTTGACTGATCCAAAAATGATAACATTTTTATTGGGAAGCTGTCAATTACTTCTATGGTTCATATCAAAGCTATATACATATGGTTGAAGTGCATAAGCTCTATGGATCCGTACCCATACCCTACCCGGATCCGCACCCGTACCCAATGCCGTCAAAAAATCGTGGATCCGCACAGCTCTATGAAATAGTTAATGCACAAATATTATAATATGTATCCTCAACAGCTAATGAAAGTTCAAAATTTGTTTCACAGACCCCGTCAGCTTCAAACACCCAAAAATGCTTTTTACTTTATAAGAAAAGTTATGTTGTAAGTCTTAGTCAAGAATCCTGTAAGTAGAGGTTAGTTCACTCAGCCCTCTCAGGTGGAACAGTGGAGAAAGGCAAAGAAGTTTAACTACTTAGTAATTTAACTTGTTTGGGAATGAGGGAGCGCAATTTAGTTGCCAACTGGCCGGGAAAATATTTGCCAGAAAAGAGAAACTGAGTATTAATTAGCTCTAAGCTCAGTTCTTCTCGGTGCTCTTATTGGTCACTGGAATTACGACCGATGAGATTGTGGCGAATATGTTCATCCATGCTGGAGCTAAAGTTCAGGGACAACATTCTGAGTGAACTCACCTGAAGCCGGTTTTTGTTTGAATTATTTTCAGTCTAATCGTGATCCAAATCCGATTTTGCTTAATAAAAATGGATCAAACTCATGCTAATCGGCCGGATTAACCGAAAAAAAGTTAAACAAAAACCGGCTTCTGTAGTTACAGGCTGCTTGGTCTTAGTCTAGTCATATTTGTACAGTGACTGTGGGAGTTGAACCCACTGGCCGGACAACCAGTCCTGCCCTGTCCACATTGCTTTAAAAGTAATACTTTTTCTGTGATATTACATTGACCAACATTCCCAGTATATAACAACAATAATTTACTAATTGACTATAAAACTGGGCCATTTAAAAACGATTTTTACTAACTTTCACAACATGCATTGTCAGCAAAAAGTAGGGCAATTTTATAAAGTATTAATTTAATGCATTTTGCATAGAAGATGAAACATCCATATTGTACAGCGTTTTGTCTATATACACGGCATTGTTGACTGAGCAAAAGAAAGGTAATGAAATTGAGCCGCTTATTCAGCTGCTAGAGGATCATGCCAATCGGTTTTGGGTGGGTATTCAGGCGGATAAGAAGTTCAAGGAGAATTTTCATGTTCTAAGTGAGTATAGTCAAGGGTAAATGGAGAAAAAAAGAAGTACTGTTGTCATTCGTTAAATCATTCCTCACACCAAGGTTAATATAAGAGCCTCACACCTATACCAGTCCAAAGAAAACTAATTCGAATTGTACCATAAGCATGCTTGATGCTACATATCGTTTTGAAGGTAACTTCAAGGGAATTCTAATTCAACTAACCAGTGAACACAGATTGCAAGGAAATAACTTAAATAATTGAATATGTCATATCAATTATATCCATCATATCAGTGTACAAAATATTCTGATGGATTCCAACACTAAGCTGACCATAAAACACATTTAGTTGATTAAATATTTATTAAATACCAGTAGATCATTATTAGAAAAATTGAAAGCCCAAAACACCATTATATAGTAGTAATTCATAGATGTGTCATTCTGAAATTGCTAAAGGAAAAAAGGGGAATTAATGTTTTGACCCTAGATACAAATTTCTACAAAAATTAAACTAATGCATATCTTTGCCTAATTATAATCTTCAAAACCCATTTTGCCAAAACCTGGGATAACATACACCAAAATAATAATGAGAGATAAAAAAGGTTTACTTGCAATATGGATTTAAGGGTTTTTAGAACTTGAATGTAGACTACTTGAGCTGTCAAAAACTATGTGCCAACTTGGTGGTACAATTCTACTTCCCAAAGGCAGAGATAGTTTTCTGGGGCCACTTTTAACACCAAGGGCCATATGCTTGTTATTTGATATTTAAATGCACAATAGTCAGGGGCCTCTTGTGCAAAAATAATTAGCTCTCTATTATTTACATTGCATGCATATGCATTGGTAGAGATAAAGGTTTTTTTCTCTGTCTTGGGGATTGCCCAGAATTTGGAGGGGTAAAACCAAAGGCAGAGAAGACATTGAAAGATTAAAATCCATTTAAATAAATCAAAATGCATTTAAAGTTTATTATTTAGCTCCTTTTTTACTTAGCACTGGATTACCTCTGGCCTAATAGCCGCTAGCCCGCTACTGTTAGTTCACAGCTTTTGGTTTATTCCAGAGTACTACCCTTTTGGGTTCATCAATCAGCTCTGCCTTATGGCTTATCCTCTATTATGGACAGTGTCCCCTTTTCGTCCCTGAGGTGGGGGAACTCCTGCCCAGAAGCATTTATATTAACAATTATATTGTACTTTAATTAGTTCTGTAGCCTATAATTATTTAGTTGTGATGTTTGTATGTTTGTGCCAAGCGCATTTATATTTTCGCGCCAAGCGCAGTTTGTAACGTGTCTGCCAGGTGGCGCTGCGGTATTTTCCCCATCATTCTAAATTTTTGGCGGGATGTTTGGCGCCATTAGTGGCAATTTTTTGGTACTGTATACTGAACTTTTTTGGCAATGAAGCCATGTAGTGCGTGTGGTTGGGTATATACGTGTAATGTGTGTGTGTGTGTGTGCTTGGACTATCCAGTCCTTTATGTAAAAACCATCTATCCAGACGGTGATGCGGGGCGGGGGGATTCAAACCTACGACCATCACTGTCGCAGGCCTTGAATATGAGCCACCGCGGCCTCCGGTTATTTAGCTCTTATTTGATCAATTCAATACATTGGGCAATGTTTTTGATTATTTCAAAGTAAAATTGAGCTACTTAAAGTTGGTCTTTTTGCCTCAGTATCTTCTCTGCTTTTGATTGAACCCCTTTGAAAATTGGATAAAACCAAAGGCAGAGAGAACATCCTCTTTTTCTTCCAATGTATCCATGGTAGAGGTTCTATACTTGTCATACATGCTAAGTGCATGTGTTTCCACTAAAATTGAGAGCTTGGTAAATTTCTGACTGATATTACAAAAGTTATCAAGCCAAACTGGCTCAAAAAGAAGTTTTTTGGCTTTCTTGAAAACTTTACTTTTTACTAGTAGCGTTCCAGTGTTTTCACTGTATTTGTGGAGTAGAATTCGAATTAGTTATCTGGTGTCTGGAAGTTATATTAGCTTGCGGAAAGCATAGGAAAAAGTGCTATAATTATAATCACAAACCTTCCATTTCTTCCCGATTTGTTTTAATCCCTACACAGTGATGGTCACCATAATTATATACAAGTCGTGTTCCATATGTTTTAAGAAAGTCATATATAATGTTCCATATGTTTTAAGAAAGAAGATACCGTTACACCCTTCACATTCAATAAGTGGAGTACAAGGACCAAGTTGTAGCAGTGGTAGTTGTAGTGGAGCATTGGATCATTGTGCAGCAGCGCGGCGTAGTTGTAGTAGAGCATAGAATCATGGTAGAACACTGTGTTGTTGTAGATCTTCACTGCATTGCTGTTGTTGTAGAGGACCGTGGCGTAGTTGTGGAGGACTGCAGTGTTGTTGTACAGGACCGTAGCATTGTTGTAGAGGACCAAGGCAGTGTTGTAGAGGACCACAGTGTTCTTGTAAAGAGCCACGGCGTTGTAGTAAAGGACAGTAGCATTGTTGCAAAGGACCGCGGCCTAGTTGTAGAGGACTGCAGCATTGTTGTAGAGGACTGGAGCCCAAAGTCAAAGCCTGGAAATCGCATTCCAGCCTCATTTCCATTGTATTAGGGATTTTAGGCTAATAAAACCGACTTATGGCCTTTATTGGCCTTCATAAAGAAGAAAAAACTAGCTTGGCCTTCATTGAAGGCCTTTGGGGTCAAATTTTTAAGACTTTTAGTGTTTCTCTGTCTTTGATTTTGTGAATTGCTTTTAGCATCAACCAAATTCACAAAATCAAAGACAGGAATTTTTCCTAAATTGACTAATTTGCTATAATTAATGTAGTATTGTTGTTACTAAAATGGGCTAGGATAAGTCAGCCAGTAATGCTTTATAATTTGTGACCATAAAATATAGTAATATCCCAAAAATAAGATTTTATTCCCTGTCTTTGATTTTGTGAATATGGTTGAGTCTAAAGGCAATTCACAAAATCAAAGACCCGAAATTTCCCTAAACCCTAATTTTCATCACTAAATATATAATTTATGCAATTAATTTTGTTATGGAGCATCTAAGTAGAGCATGTAGCATAATTTAAGCACATTAAATGGCAAATTTAGGAAAATTTAGGAAAATTTCTGGACTTTGATTTTGGGCTCCAGACAAACCAACTCCTTAACGCTAAGGAGTTGCTTAGCCATCATTTCAGCCAATGAGGAGGCTCCATTTTTGCTAAAGGAGTACCTTAAACGCTAAGTATCTCGTTTCCAATTTTTAATAACCGGCCTCTGGACTGGGAACAAAGCCCCTACATTATGCTACCGCTTCCCTGAACCGTAATAAACGGTCGCGTAATAATGAGTCGAGTCCGTTGATTTCGCTTTAAGGCCGCTCCCAGACTGGCATTTTCGTTGCAAAAAAGGATGGCACTTTTCAAATAATGACAGCATTATTGGCCCAAAAATGCTGGCATTTTTTGAAAAAGGATGGCATTTTATAAATAATGCCTGTCTTTTTTTATTTCCTTCCTCCCTCTCACCAAGCCAAGCAGGCTGAGTAGGAAGAAAATGCCGTCATTTTTTGGGTCGGAAAATGCCAATCTGGGAGCGGCCTAACTGATATTTTATTGCACTTTTACCCGAAAGGGTTCCACGCTGTCTAAGTGCTCTTCTAAGGTCAGAGACATAATAGTAATTGTAAACAACACAAATCAAAATTGGGTGTTGATACATGATTGTACTAACACACACAGTCCATGACAAATACCGGTTTGATACTACGGAATACTATTCTAAGGAAGAGAGGAAATTTCCCTCATTTGACGTTTCAATCCGCTAGATGGCAGGTATCAGAAGAGTGCTTGTCATTCTGTGTCCATTCCGTCCTGAACCATTTTTGTAACAATGGATTGCTGACTACTTTTCTTACCCTACCTGACATCAAGCGGAACGGAAATTATGCAAAATATTAATAAGCTTTAAGAGCGAAAATTCTAACTTCATTGTATGGTTAGCAAGGTTGATAAAGTCTGGACTAAGGGGACCGTGGTAGTCATATTTGCAAGGCGCTCAACTTTGACCCAGAAGGTTGTGGTTTCAAATCCCCTCTGCGGCATGATAATAAAAAGTTACGAAATTTCACGTACTTGAGAATGGAATTGACCTGTGGAAATACGCATTTTTCTCTTTCTCAGTAATAGCGCACTCTGTCGGCCGTCCTTTGCACCTTTCATTCAAAACAATAACAATGTAGAAAACTGGCGAGCTCACATCTTACTGGCAGGCTCAAAATATTGAGAATCTTCCTTGAGAAAAATTATACTATTGTATTATGTAGCATGTAAAGAATATATTTTTAAATGTGTTTAAGAGTATCTCTGAGCCCAATTCAAAAAGCTCCATTTCTACTACTTTTTCCATCTCCATCTCCAAGGCCAGGGCCTCCGTCTCTGTGTCCAAAGCCAAAGTTAGTGGAGAATATGACGACTTTCCTTGCAAGGTAATATATAATTACTTTCTCAGGTAACCATTAACATTTGCAATAATGATGAACTAACACACAATAGCAATTATCTGTCTTAGATTGCAGCTGCAAATGACTTCAGTCCCGCGGTCATATCTCCTGTCCAGTCTCGCAACGGCAGCCTTCAGCCCGCGGCCGGCAGCCTTCAGCCCGCGGCCGGCAGCCTTCAGCCCGCGGCCGGCAACCTTCAGCCCGCGGCCGCGGTCGTTCCTTGAGCTCTGCGGTCATTCCTCTCGTCCCGCACGCCCGGTGACGATGCCATCACCTCTGCGGCCAGACCTTCTTGTCCTCGGCCTTCAGACTGACAGCCATTACCTCAGTCTTGCCCAGTGCCCTGTTGTGACAGTCCCCACAAGTGCCAAGGTGTCGGACACGTCAAGGTCACGGACGCGCCATCACTTTTCGGACCGGACGCACCCACGGACACCTCGCCACGTGAAAGTGGTGTTACATAAAGAAGACTGCATTGATGCCACAAAGCCTTTAATCATCTAATAAGTTTGTTATAATTTGTATGGATGTAAATTTGAGCCCGCCAGTTTTTGCGTTAACGTCGATTTGTTATTGTTTGATACATAGTTTGTAAATCAACCGCTAGATGGCGATGTTGCAAGTCCGTCAAAAATGCGTACTTCCACAACTCAATGGACTGAAAGGTAGTGCGCCAAAATATACAAAAAGGGATCACCAGTAAAATATTTTTTTTAAATGTCTGAACTCTAAAAGTTGCTAGTTGCAATAGCAGCTCAGCCGTAAAATTGTTCCCCTTCTTACATGAAACATAGTTGTAACTTGTAAGGCAGTGAGTGCACCGGGGTCAGTGCGGTTTTATTATTTGAAAACGACTGTCACAGTGGGTCGTTCCCAAAAAGTTGGTTTTGGTTTTAGGACTCGGTCTCGGATTTTGTGTTTGGCTATGTAGTAACAATTGCTTGCCAATGTGTTAAAAGGTCCGCAGTAGCAGTAGCTATATATTTATCTATGCCTAATAACTGTGTGTATAACTCTATACATCCAGAACATCATCTCTATGAATCCCATCAGTGAGAGTCCAGTGAAGAGTCCAATGTTGCCTCCTGTAAATAAAACCACCTTTAAGATACAAAATACATCATTTTTATATGCTTACCAATAACCCCCAGCAGCATCCAAACATCATAATTCACAACTTTCATTGAAACTCTAGTTATTCCGGTTGTCTTGGTTAGAATTCGGACTCGAGCAATATCCTGGCTGACCTTTTCAATGCATCTAGAAAGTGGGGTCATTGGGCTTTATAGTGTGCAAGTATTTACCGTTTGGAGTAATATCATTACCTATCAAGTATTCTAAAGTCTTGTGCGGCGGATTCTAGTAGTGATGTTGTGCTTAGAAGACTCAGAGGCATTCTACCTCTATGAAATCTGCACATAGGTATTAATTATCATTATGCAACAAAAGGTGCTATTAATAACTCTCAATTTAATTGGGCATGTATGGGTCCAAAGTATAAAAGGATTGCCTTACTTCAATCTTCTCCAATTATACTGCTCCTCCATGGAGTTAATTGAGTAATATGCCATGTACAACATTTCCTGACTTTGACATTCTAAATCTGGGTCAAGATTCACTGTATTGTAACCTTTATTGTACCTGAAACATGGATGGATACTTTTACCGTAAATAATGTACATATCATAGTAATTAGGTTTTACTTGAAATAATCACAAGACTCTTCACATTTGCAATTTGTTAGAACATCTGCATCAGAGAGGTTTCCAATAAAATAATTGTGGTGATTGTTTGTGCACACACCAACACCATATCTAAATATATGTGGTTTTTTAAGACTTTGTTAGGCATCTCCCAGACGGGCATTATTGCAGGAAATATTTCCGGAAATAATTCCTTAATATTTCCTCCCTTTTTTCCTCCATTCTTCTTCTTCTTCTTCTCTTCTTCTTCTTCTTCTTTTTCTCCAGTCGTTGAGTAATTGAGCACCACAGGGATGCCATATATATACATGCAGCAATTAAAAAGTATTTATGCTGCCTTCACTCAGGGAAGAGCATATACATAAGTACCATATTCATATCTTTTTGTAAAAGAACTGTAATAATTTTAATAAGAAATAGGATGAATCTAATAGCCTAACAATTCTGACAGCATTTCTATCCCTTAATTACAACACTTTTCTTCGTCCCTAAATGTTTTGCTTTTAACACTCAGAGGAGAGAATATATAGAAAGAGAAGGGCATGATGACTTTACTGCCAATTTTTACTCTTCTAAACCTTTTATTTAAGGGCAACAATTTTTACGCAACATTCATCTTAGCTGTTCTCAATTCTAATCCAGCTCAGTTAACTTAGCCTCCCAGGCTCTAACTCATCGTTGGCAACCCCGCATATTTTGAAACAGAACAATGATAACTTTCTCCTTCCATATCTACTCTCTTGAAGGCGAGATACTTGCCTCAGCTTAGGCATCTCCAAGACAGGCATTTTTGCAGGAAATATTTCCGGAAATATTTCCCTCCTCCTCAGTAAGAAAATTTCCTCCTCAGCAAAATAATTTCCTTCCCTCACACACTCACGGCCCAGCTGGCCTGGCTGAGAGGAGAAATATTTCCGGAAATATTTCCTGCGCTGATGCCTGTCTGGGAGATGCCTTCAGCAAAAGTGTAATTTAACCAGCTTACCCGACCAGCTATAAAAAGTAATAACAGGATCAAGGCTATGCATTTTATAAGTTGTGTTTCGTTGGTAGAAACTGCAAAAAATACCGTGTAAATCCTTTTTTCTGCAAATAGAAACGTTTTCTAATCCATTTTGCTAAAGTACTTGTTAGTTTCCTATTCAGAAAATACATTTACTTATATGTACTTTTTTACAGAGCGTTAGTCATTTGCTGTAAAATACAGTTGCTTTAAGCAGTCATGGCCACATGACACATAGTTCCAATATTCAACATTCAGAAAACAAGCTGCAATGGCCTCAAAAATTTGCAAAAGCAACAAAAATATTTCTAATTATTCTTCAGCAAATATGCAAAAGACAAATGCAACCATGCCAAGCGAGACATATTTGGTCTGTATTCAGATCTATTTTGAACTCTCTAATCTTGTCTGGTAGAGAAGGAGAAGGAAATAAAGAGGAATCGTTTTAAATTCTTGCAAACATTGCTTCTGATGCCAGTTTTCTTCCCCTTTTCTTGGTCGGAATCTTTTTAACTGAATACATAATGGATTCAAGAAAAAAGAGGGGAAAAGAGCAATATTTATCTTTGATAAATACTAAATGTGCAGCTAATACAAACTAAGATAAAGAGCATTAAAATATGATCATAATGGTAAAATATTGAAAACTAAATGACAAGAGAAAAATATTAAAAGTTTAGATAATACAGTCAATCGTATTTAATACACTAACCTTGGTTGTATCCAGGATTAGCTCCCATAACTTTCCTCAGCTGGCCATCACAAGCCTCTTTGGCATTTCTATAGTTCTGCACATCCAAAAGTGCAGCTTGAACATCTCCAGAGGCCATATTGACTTGTTCAAGTGGTTTTCCATTTTTAATCAAGTTTAACCCTGAATACAGTTGCTCCAAATGGTTTTTACAGTCGTATGCCGAGTTATCACTTTGATGGAATTGACCTAACATGGTACAATGTATAAATCTACAGTATAATATCAAAACACATATCAGGATTTTGCCAACCATCTTTACCCAAATGAGTAGTAAATTAGCATGATTATAAGTAAGTATCACCTAAAACACAATTATCAATTGATTAATAAGCTAATTAGCTATTCAATAATTTACATAACATGTCTAAATACATTCTTAATGCGCAGTTATATTATGTTGTACATAAGTGGTAAATTCTTGGAATGTGTTTTGATACTGTACTGTTTAAAAGTTTGTGTTCAAATCTTACCCTCAATAAGCTTAATAGTGTCTCTCTTCAACTCTGCCATTTCTTGCTCTACATTATGCAACCTTTTGTTGCACTGGCCATGCTGGGTTTTAAGAGATGTGACCATATCTGTAGCTGCCTTTGTTCTGAAGCTGAGGTCCTTTCCTTGTACAGGTTTGGTGGCATCAATACTGGTTAACAACTTTGAAAGATGGTAGTGACACTGTGCAGCTACTTTTGGATCTTGATGGGGCTGCTGGCTTTGCAAGGGAGGGAGTTTATAGAGGATTTTAGAAACCATAAGTCATGCAGCAGTGACTTTTCTTGTCTACAGTAAGTGGGCTCCTACACCGGCAGGAACAGAGGAAAACATCTGGAAAACTACCAAAAATATACCGGAAAACTTCTTGTTTCCTTCCATTTTCCTTCCTCCCAGCACACACTCACACCTTGTTAGCTGGAAAAGGAAAAGAGAAGTTTTCCGTCAGTTTTCCTAATTTCTTCCCAGGTGTAGGAGACCCCTAACTCATGAAATTTTTACATCATCCTAAAATATTTCCTTTACTAAAATTCCACTTCCAGTTCTCAAATAATTTCAACATGCATCTAACTTTCATAGAATACCATCAAGAACTTTTTTATGGTTCAAATGCTACATAAATGTATATTAAGAATGGTTGATTCCATTAAGTAGGACAGAAAGATTAAAGAACGAAACACGAACAAAAGGTAGAAAAGATGTCATGTCAGAAAAGTCTTGTCTCATTATTGTAATGTTTTCCTTTACTTTCGTGTGGATGCATTTAATGTATCATTTCTCTCTCCTCTCTCTCTCTCTCTCTCTCTCTCTCTCTCTCTTTCTGTGCATTTCGTGCTCCTTGTCATGTTGACAGCAACCGTTCTTGTTTCGGTGTCACTTTCGGAATTTAAGGAGAAAGAAGAAATGAGAACGACAATAAGAGAAAGGTACAAATGGGATCTAATGAAATTGCTGAGCGTTGAAAAGTGTTTCATTGTTCTGAGATTGTCGCACAATCTCGTGATGGATAAATAATAAATCTTGGAAAGAGCGCAAGCTTGTGGCGGAATGGTTAGCAAGCTAAACTTCTATGCAAGGAGCCCGGGGTTTGATTCCCGGCCCCGGTGGATGGATTTTATAAATTGTTCTCCAAAAAGCTGCCACAGTCCCTCAAGGACTTGCCATTGTAGCGTGCTATAACAATGAACATGAAAAGGTAGTGCCCTAAAATATATAAAGATGGATGCATAGCAATGAAATTTTAATCTTCAAATGGCACAGTTTTGTTAGATTACTATATTTACTTAGATTTGATCATGTAGTATTTGGTTTGTACTCTGCACTTTTTATCCTAAAACAATGAATAAAGGCCGTTCTCACGGTATTATCATCACATAAAGATTACCCTTCTCTAAGCGCACACACCCATCCAGTTATACGATTTGGATGAACCAAATACGCATTTATCCTCTCGTTTTATACATTCTAGGAAGTCTTCTCTACAATGCAATGCGACCTTCTATCTCAGGGAATAACAATTGAACGTCGCTCTATGATAAGGCGAGCTATAACGGGAATGATCCAGAGAAGGAAAATAAAAGGCTTAGATAGAGAGAGAGAACTGTTTTTGGCCTTTAGATCAGTAACCATGAAAAAAGAGGCCAGGAAAAGAGGAATGGATAGAAAGGAAAAAGCGTGGCCCGTGTCCAGTTAGAAAGAGGAAATATCATAAAGTAGTGTTTATGGATAAAAAGTAGTCCATTCTGGATAAAAATGCACATGCAGCGAAATGTGTTTACTTTAGCCAACCATGTATATTAAGAACATATTAGGTGCATAGCAATTGTATTAACCACTGCACATCTATTCTTACTTTAATAATATTTCATTGCAGTTACAAAGCGCAATATTATATAAACCGTGTATTTACTCAGTCTAGACCTCGAGATTTAAGTTAACCTTTTTCTATCCGCCGTTTGACCATTTGACCGATCTGGTCAAAATCCATGCAACTTTATCTCTCTATAAAACTGCACCAAACATCTGATATAGCGGTACAGTCTCTGGAAAACACATTAACCAGTCTCTCTCTTCTCTCTCTCTCTCTCTATCTATCTCTCTATCTCTCTCTCTCTCTCTTTCATGGGCAAAACCACAAGGGGGTGAGTGTAATGGCCAGAGGTGGTGTGTCGGG
>LR140414.1:0-17090 GCA_900659605.1 Tisbe holothuriae | reverse complement strand
TCTCTCTTTCCACAACAAAAAGCACATGTGTCCCAGGAAACCAAAGCGTCATGGGAATCCCCAAATTTATCATATCAAAAACGCCCTTATTTGAACACAAATCAATAAAACATATGATCCTTCTTCGTACTTATTCGATTACAGATTCCCAAAGCAACTTCTTCCTTTCATCTCATTAAGACAAAGCTCTCTCGAACCACTCCGCGCGCTCGTCCCTGGTCATAGCGTAGTACGGCTTGTGCATGGTCTCTTCGTCCAGCCAAGCGTGACACCCGTTAGCCCTGTAGAACCTGAGATCGCGATAGTCCTTCCTGGGTCCACCGAACACCCAATCGCCTCCTCGCTTGGTGTAGTATCCCCTGACAGAGGACGCCATGAACGCCTCGCGTAGCTCCTCAGAGGGGTAATGACAGTATCCAGCGGGATGACCACGCCTCTTGCAGGCCCTCCTGCAGTACCTATGCAAGGAAGGACACACTGCCTCCACGTGGGAGGTCGGGTCAGCGCAGTACTTGTACACGCAAAGCTTGGGCTTAGAGTAGTGAATGTGAGCCGTGGCCAGGTACAGAGGACACTCGGCCCTTTTGCGATGCCTTACGTAGCGACCCTGGTTGTCCAGCTCTCCCCAGCCCTTGCCGCAGCAGTTGCACACATTGGGAAACGACGCGTGCTCTCTGAATGCCATCGGCAACTCGGCATCCATCACCTCGGGAAGATTGCCATGCACAGACAGCAGAGTACCGATGGGCGTGTATTTCACCTCCTCCAGTCTCATCGAGAAACGCTGCGTACGCGTCATGTAGAAACGGCGAGAGTCCTGGCAATGCACGTAACGGTGGCCTCCAGCATTGGGAAGCGGCCTCGCCCATGGGTCCCCGTTCTCCTCGTCTCCGTCCCTCTGCCTCGGCTCGCGGCAAGCTCCAGCAGCGGCGCCGCCCTCCGGCCCTCGCTCAAGCCCGCGGGCTTCCTGAGCCCCATTGTCAGCAGACATAGAGGAGTTTCCTCCACCATCATCCTGTGCTGCGTTGGAGAACACGGCCCCGCCAGTCCACCCGATGGAATCCGAGGCATCTCCCCTCCTTTGAGCGATTGCCACAATCTGAACCAGCTCTTGCCCAAGGCCGCCGATCCTTGCCATCGTGTTTAGGGACTCTGCCAGGCTCATGACTGCTGGGAATAGGCTAAAAGCGCCCAGATTGGTGGGAAGCCTCTCCCTGGGATGGCGCTCGCCTGCCCACAGCCCACAGCCCACGCAGACACCGTTCGACATCTCATACGTGTTGTCCACGTCCAGCATCCTCTCACACACGGCGCACCGCGACCCGCAGTTCTCGTTCATCGGACGCGTGAACCCATGCAGCGTGATCAGTCTTCCCGTCCTGCAGCCGTCCTCGTTGCTGACGTCTTCCTCCCTTGCCATCACCTTCCACTGATTGTGCTCGCCCAGCGCCTCCTTCAGGCCCACTGGCACAGGGTAGGTCATGCGCTTAGGCATCCTCTGGTAGGACTTGTCCAGGTAGATGCGCAAGATCGTCATGGTTGCCTCGCTAAAAGGATCTCCCGAAGTTTGGAAACGTGCGTCTTCACGCCCGGTTGAATCGGAAAAGGAAGTTCAGCTGTTGCGACTTCGAAGTAGGGAGGTTCCGTGATTTTTTCTCTTCGTTGGCGTTAAAAAGGGCGGGAAATTTTAAAAACTGTCTTCTTAAATAGACTCCATTAAAATTGCAAAATAGCAAACATAAAAAAATAAAACTTATTAATTATAATAGCCTTTTCGCCCGAATTCTCTCCGAGCGTCTGACTGGTGCGGGTGAGCTTGTCGGTGATTTGAGGGCTTGCCCTCCCGAGCACGGCCCAGAGTCCTCAGCCGCTTCGCTCCCTGCTCGAACCCCTCCTTCCACTTCCAGCGCAGGGAATTCCCTTTGAGTCGGGGCTTCTTCCTCACAGGTCTCCACCCAATCCTCGAAAAGAGGGCAAAGAGACTGCACATGACGTGACGTAATTTTACCATCCACCATCACGTCCGCTCCGCGCACCAAGCCATCAGTCCCAATGTCCACCCTCTGTATGCGGCCCAAAGGCCAAAGGCCGGCCCCGTTGAGGGGGTGATCTAGAGCGATCACAAGCTCTCCTGGCTGCAGGGCACGTTTCTCACGATGCCATTTCGACCGCTGATCCTTCGAGGGCAGATACTCCGTGCAGAATCGGTACCAGAACTCGCTCCGCAATTCATTGCACTGCATCCACGACTTGTACAACGCGGCGGTGTTTGAGGTCCAAGCCTCGAAGTCCTCACTCATGTGCCCCAGGCGTCCGCCTTGCATGAAGTGAAGTGGAGTGAGCGCTTCGCAATCGTTGGGGTCACCGGAAAGAGGGCAGAGCGGCCTCCTATTCACCACGTCTTCCACGAAAGTCAGCACGGTGTGAAATTCCACGTCGTTCAGCACATACACCGGCACCGTCTTGTTTAGCGCAGCCTTGGTCGCTCTCACTGCGGTTTCCACTGCGCCGCCCATATGGGCGGCGTAGGGACGCGAGAAACGCCATTCGACGTCAGCCCATCCTCGGACGCCCGGTGGCCGCTTTGTTGAAGGCGTCGCCATAGACAGTGCCTTTGCGGCGCAATGAAACTCCGCCCCATTGTCCGACACCAACACGGAAGGAAGGCCTCTCCGAGAAGCGAAGCGCTGCAGAGCCATGAGTACTTCGTCCGTTGCTCGGGAGCAGCAATACTCCAAATGCAAGCACCTGAAAACGCAGCATACCATTACCAGCACGTAACGCTTGTGTGCGGCTCCCCGCCCCTCTCGCGTGGTAAAGGGTCCGGCAAAGTCCACCAGCGTGTGTCTGAACGCGTGCCTGCAGGTCTCCCCTCCTGGTGATCGAAAACTCGGGAGTGGCGACATTTTTTGTTCGTAAGGTTTTGGACTTCTCCTTCTGCAATGCACGCAGGACTTCACTACCCTCTTTGCCAGCACCGCTGCCCTCGGCACCCATGCTTTCTTTCCGATTTCGGCCAACAGGGTGGCGTGACCTCCCGCATGTCCCAGGGTCTCGCGATGTTCGTGTCTGAA
This sequence comes from Tisbe holothuriae, assembly GCA_900659605.1. NCBI lineage: Eukaryota > Metazoa > Arthropoda > Copepoda > Harpacticoida > Tisbidae > Tisbe > Tisbe holothuriae. The sequence goes on along the minus strand of LR140414.1, from coordinate 14,016 downwards.
CCACGCCTCGGTGACTGCGTGTTTCTGCGACAGCACAGGTCGCCAGCCAGCTCTAGTGCGGCCTTGCACTTCGAGCAAGCCGCTGTTCAAGCGCACTTCCAGACCCTGCCATGGGTGTCCTCTAGGCATCTCTCGTCCATCCTGCACGACCAGCCTCTCCAGAGAGAAACTTTCGCATTGGGCAGATTTCAGCAGAAGGTGCCTTGCATCTTGTAGAGTGACTTCGTCGTCCGTGCTCGCGTGTCCTGGTGCCCACTCATCTTGATCATCTGGCTCCACTCGGACACGTGGCTCCACAGAGACCCGCTAGGTTCCTCTACGCGTCTGCACGGATTGAGGAGCAACCGCTCCCACGCGTCCTCCTCAGGCGAGCTCGCCCTGCAAGGATTGGCCAGCATTCGGCCCAATTCTTCCTCGTCCTCCAACGGCACATGCTCGGTATGGGGGATGTCGAAGACCGGTGTTAGCTCCGGTTGCAGTAGAAACGGCGGGCCCTCCCACCATAGCGACGCCTCCAGCAGATCCGGCATTGCCATGGATCGCGACACGATATCGGCCGGGTTGGCCTCGGTATTGACGTAATTCCATGATGAAGGGGAGGAGCCCTGCCTGATCAATGCGGAGCGCCTGGAAGCGAAACGCTCCAGATTACGCCCGGGGGCTCTGATCCAGGTTAGAACCGCGATGTTGTCCACCCAGAACGTTGTATTCTCTGGCTTCCACGGCAGGCTCCGCCACAACTGTTGCGCCATCTCCAAAGCGCACACCGCGCCCATGAGCTCCAATCGGTTTATTGATGCCGAATCATCGTTGGTCACATGCCCCCGTGCTGACACCAGGTAGATGGCGCCGCCAGACTTCAAGTAGGCGCACGTGCCATAAGCGGTGAAGCTCGCATCGGAGAACACGTACAGGTGCTCGGCCGTTGGCAGGTGGAAACAGCGCGGGACTCGCACCCTGGACAAATACTTGGTTTGCTGCGCCCATTGGTCCCACCGGTGCTGCTGCGATGTAGATATGCAGTCATTCCAGCCTGGTTTGGAGCCACCGGCCAGAGGTCTCTCCTCGGTGCGTACATCGTGATATAGCACCCTCGCCACCATCGTGAATGGCAGCACCACGCCCAAGGGATCATATAAGGCCATATAAGCCTGCAGGACTTCGATGACCGTGTTGACCTTGAGGGGAGGGGAAAAACTGAAAGTCCAGTAGTCGCCCCGCGAGTTCCACCTTAGTCCGAGGGTTTTGTGGTTTGCGGAAAACTCCTCTTCCGGTGTACTCTGGACAGTGCGCTCCTCGGCAAATGAGGTGCCCTGGGGAAAGACGTCCGGGCATGTGGTGGCCACTTTATGCAGGTTCATCCCCATGCTTCCAAAGATCGACTCGAGCCCTTCGTGCGTCCGCAATATTTCCTCCGGTGTTTCTTTCGAATCCAACGTGTCATCGATGATCGAGGACTTATTCACTGCTTCCACTGCCTCTGGGTACTCCTCCTCCCAGGGTTCTGCCTGAGTTTTTGCCGAGAGTACTGACACTCCAGGGCTTCCCGCATTGCCAAACACGTGACACGTGAACTCGAAGGCTTTCAGGACGTCGTCTTTTGGGCCCTTGTAGAGCAGGCGATGATATTTGCGATCCTCCTCCCTTAGGTAGATGCGCAGAAACATTTCCTGCACATCCACCATATAGGCATGGTTGTACCGGCGGAATCGTGACAACACGTCGATGACGTTGTTGAATATGCGTGGACCTGGGAGCATCAGATCATTCAGTGAAGGATTGCCCGCGTCGCGAGCCGCTCCGTTCACCACAATACGGAGCTTTGTGGTGAGAGCATCAGGTCGTATTACGGGAAAATGCGGCAGGTACATTCCATCTCGGGGTATGTCTGGCAGCTCCCGCACGTATCCCGCTTCGCGCCACCGGTTGAACGCGCGGTCGTACGCCAATTTCTTGCTCTCGTCCCTGTTCAGCGAGCGCTCCAGAGAGTGCCATTGCTTTAGGGCGAACTCCAAATTTGGCTGCGGACGTCGTTCATCTTTCCACAGCGCGGGCGCACACAATCGCCCCGACGGGAGCTGCTTGAGCTCCGCTAGAAACCAGGATAGCGCCCTCCGATCTCCAGCGTTCAGAATAGGGGGCTTTCTGAAGACTTCGTCTAAAGGCATGATCTTGATCTTACGGCATGAGGACATCGCTGCGGCGTTATCCTCTGTGCTGGGCTCGGACTGGGTTCTGAAGCTGACTGCGGCCAGGGTGCGCATGGCGCCCGAGGCCGCCTCCGGATACATGCGCCCTATGGCCGTCCATCCCAAAGGGGTCAGTCTTGCCATCGGCGATGTTTTCGGCCCGTGGACTTCTTTGAGCGCCCGGTGTAGGAAAGGGACATCGGTGCCGATAATCATTTCAACCATTCCTTCACCATTGGGTTTATTGAAGAAAAGCCCCGCCAAATGGGGCCACTGAGACTTCAGGTCTGACCAGTCTACTGCCTCCAGCGTGCCCAGTGGAGACTCGAAAACCTCGGCCTCGACGTGGTGCTTGACGTGCCCGTTCATGCTCTCCACTACCAGCGGCACCCTCTGCACTTGCGCGGAGGTCACCTGCCCTCCAAACCCCTTCACCTCCGTAGGGTACGTGGGCCCCGAGAGCCCCAGGGCAGCTGCAATCCTTTTAGAAATCGAGGTCATGTTCGCTCCGTCGTCTAAGATCGCATTCACTGTCATCGTCTTCGTGCCGTCCGGCGACTTTAACCTGATAGCAACGAACCGAAGTGAGAACCATCGCTTGCTGCCGGCCGAGTTGACCGATGGATTTGCCCTCATGTAATGAATTCTCGCTACTTCCTCGGCTTCTTCTATGTGCATATCTTGGGCTTCGGGATGTCCCTCTAGGAACTGCTGCAGCTTGGTCGGAGATAGGGGCTCTGGTACCGTGTAATAAGAGTCTCCACCGTTCTCTTCCTCTGGGGGCATCTCGGCGAGCTCAGCGAGGGTGGCTCTGTTTTGAGGCTTCTTCAATCCTTGCTGCCCAGTGGGGTTGTACGAGCCATGCAGCTCGCGGTGGTGCAGCTGTCCACATTCCGGGCAGTTCGGTGCTTCGCAGTGGATTGGTAAATGCCCAGGGGCGCCGCATTTCATGCATCTCTGCAGCGCGATCACTAGGGTTCGCTTCGCTCTCCTGCTCTTCTGCAGAAAATTATCGCATTTGAACAACGAGTGATTTGACGCCTCGCATAAGGGACACCAATCGGCTCGTTTCGCGCCCTTGACCGCTCCTGCTGTGACATCCTGATGCGCCTTTTCGATGGCTTCGCCCTTAGCTACACTATGGTTGGTGCGGGCTTTGGGTGCGGTTTCTTCGGCTTTCCTCAACAAGTACAGCGGGTACTGCTTTATCCATCTTATCAGCTGGTCTACGTCCAGTTCGGTGGCTGCAAAGGTGCGCCGGCAATGCGTATAGTATCCCTCTTTGAGCTCGTGGTCTAACTTGGCGATGATCGTGTTGGCATAGGTCAAACTGTGCTTCTCTTGTGATCGATCAGCGGGCAGCGCCGCATGATAGGATTCCAGCGCTGAGAGTAAATCTTCCAAGTCCCTCTTAGAGTCGCTTCGCACTACTTTGATCTTGTTGATGACTTCTAGGAAATGCGCCAGCAACCTCTCGGGACCTCCGTACATCTCATGCAGCCTCCAGATGGCCAATTGATAGCCGGCGGGTCCGGGAAGCGTTCCGCGAAAAAACTGCTCCTCTTGGTTTCCCAAACATGCTCCCAATGCGTTATATTTCAGGTGCAGGTCCACGTCCGCCCTATGGAAAGTCTGAATGAACTGCGCCGCGAATCGCACGTAGGTAGAAACGCTGGAGACAGTCTTCACGAACCCTGCCGCGCTCAGCTGAGTAATGTCTCTGGGCTGCAGACGAATCATCGGGTCGGGCAGCACGTTCCATGGCGGTGGTAACTGCATGTAGAAATTTGCTCCCTCGTGTCCATGCCTCAAATAACTGGGTAAGTACACCGGTGGCCACGCTGGCGGATTCTGCCCCCCCTGGGGTCCCCCCGCCGGTGGACCTCCCCCAGCCGGCGGTCCGCTCCCTCCGCCTCCTCCTCCGCTTGCCGGAGGCCCGCCAGGTGGGCCTCCACCTCCGGGATTTGGTTGCGGTGGCTGCTGAGCTCCTCCTCCAGCCGGTTGTTGGAACGGGGCTCCGCCCATACTGGGCATGTGAGGCGCCGCTCCAGATGTAGGTGGCGGCCCGGAAGAGCTAGGTGGATAGCTCGGAGGCCCGTGGGCATAGGCTCCCCATCCACCCCAGCTCGGGCCGTAGCTGGGTCCTCCCCAGCTTCCTTGTCCCCACGGGTTGTAATTCTGGGCTCCCGTCGACTGCGTGGACATCTGCGGGGCCCCGCCCGTGAAGGTGGTTGAAGTGTTCGCTCCTGAGTTGGCAGAGGTGGGGTTAGCAGAGGATGTCTGCTGAGTGGATCCACCAGCCGAGACTGCTGGCGCTGAGCCAGACGTACTCGGAATGAAAGTTCCCGTGTTAGTTGCGGTGCTCGTGGCTGTGCTCGTGGTGGGAGCAGTGGTAGAGCCGGTGGTCATCGTTGGAGCTTGGACCGTCAGACTGGCCACCGTTAGCTCCACCTCTTGGCTCTTGCTTTGCCGCACTTCGCTCACTCCCGCCGCAGCTTTCCAGTAGTTCGGGCCGGTGATGTGTAATCCGTTCGTGAGCTTCCCCAGCAGCTTGTTGTGTCGGTGCAGCAGCTTCGCTATCTCGGCTTTCGATGGTTGGTTTATCGCTCCTTCTGCGGCCGCCTCGCTCCCCGTTTGGCCGTACATCGTGCGGTTGATGGCCGCGTCGACTGCGTTGAGGGCCGGCTTCAGCGACAGCATGGCTAGATATTCTCCTTTCTGTACGGCACTCGTCACCTCGACTGCCAACTTATTTTCCAACAATTCCAACTCGGCCCAATTTTCCGGGAAGCTCTTCTCCATACCCTTCGGAACCGCGAAGGCGAGAAGACACCCCAGCTCGTCGACGTGGCTTCGCAGATCTGCAACCTGGGCCTTCAGAGCCTCCGTCTCTTCAATCCTCTCCTGTCTTTCCTTGGCCGCTGCTTTTTCTTCTTCCGTGCGGCTTAGACTGTGAGCGGTCCTCTCAGCCTCTACAACTCGCTTCTCCTCCATTAGATGGACGATGCGGTCATCCTTTTGTTTACTCTCCGCCTCGACCCTCAAGATGATTGCCTCGGCGTCCTTGTTGCGGTCCATCAGGGTTTGCACCGCATTCTTTGCTTCCTTTGCAAGCTCGGCTTCCTTGCCCTTCTCGCGCTCTGCCTCTTGGGCTTCGCGCTTGGCTTGCCTGGCATCGCGTTTCGCTGCCTCTATTTGCCTTCTGAGATCGTCCTCGGTCTTCTTGGAGTCGTTGGTGGCCTGGGCCAGCTTGCCCTTCATCTCCTTGAGCTGGTCCCGCTCCTGTTTCCAGGCGTTTTGCATCTCTTTCGAGTGCTGCTCCACGAAATCGACCCCTTGGATACGGAGCTTCTCTTCCAGGCTCCGCCGGTTCGTTCTCTCTTCCTCCAGCTGCGCTTCAATCGTTATGATTCGCTGTGAGTCAGCAGCGAACGCCTCGGCTTGCTCCTGCAAGATGTCGTTCCGTTTTTGCAACGCCTCGACCTTAGACTGGAGAGGATTGTTCTCCTCTCGTCTTTGCAGAACCTTGTACCGGTTCAGCAACTTTTGGTAGGCCTCAGTCGACTGCTCGCGGTCCTCTTCCGCTCTCCTCTGCAGCTCGACAGCATCTAACCACTTTCCTTTGTAGTCGACCTCGTCTCGATCGTCCACCTGTGGCCTCGCCCTTGTGTTGTCGTCGTCGCCAAATCCCCTCAATCTCTCGGAGTCCGCGGACGATGATTCAGACAGCCTCGGCGGGCTCTCGTAGTGGTGATCTGAGTGTCCCACAGCCTGTGGGCTTGTCGCCGGGTTGGCGCAGTCCAATCTCCTCAAGACTGACTGTAAGTTGCTTCGCACTTGCGCAAAGCGATGAGCGGCGGCGTCTCGTGACCTCTCGTCGACATTAGGAGGCTCCTCGCTCTCCATCCTGGCCTCGTGGTCCATGATTTGAGCGTCGAGATACACGCCCCACGTTGGGCGCCAATTTTGATGAGACGTCCACCACCAAAGGGAAGAAACCAATGCAGAAACGGATCAACAGGCTATAAAGATGTTATTAAACACATAATTACTGCACTTAACCATGTTAAATAGTAATAAAGGAAATTACAGTAACTATCCTGAATGATGTCTTTTATTCTTCTCCTCTTTCTCTCTTTCCACAACAAAAAGCACATGTGTCCCAGGAAACCAAAGCGTCATGGGAATCCCCAAATTTATCATATCAGAAAATGTCATAAATAATCTATATTGATTCCAAGCATTGGGAAATTACAATTACATTACAAGAATTACATTTGTTTGGAAAAGTTAAGAATTGCATAATTCTAGGAATTTCAATAGCATAGCATTACACCATAATTACCTTTTCCATGAATAATTAAAGAATTACTTTTCAAGAGTATTTCTTCCCAATGCTTGATCGATCCATTCTGCATCCTTTTCCAGTTGATCATCGCCGGCTACTCCGCCTACTCCCGCCCTCTCGACTACGCCCGCTTCCGCGCCATCTGCGACCGCGTCGGCGCGATCCTCCTCTCCGACATGGCGCACGTGAGCGGCCTCGTGGCCGCGGGCGTCTTCCCGGGGCCGTTCGAGGCAAGTATTGGGAGTATATGTAATATAATTACAGCAATTCTTACAATTTTAAGAAAAGAAATTTTAACGAATTGCATTTTTCAAAATATGAAGCTAATGCCAAAAAAATCTTTTAAGGCAGAAAATATGTTGCTTTTTTATTCAATCAGTAACTTCTAAAGATAGATGTCACTGCTAGAATGCTATGATGTGTTGTGCTCTTATGTACTAGCTGGCTAGCTAGCAAAATGTAACTCTAAAAGTAATTTGTAATTGTAATTTTTGACTTAGCAAAATGTAATGTTAGAGTAATGAATTACATTTTTTGGAGAAAGTAATTGTAATTCTTGTATAATTAATGTAAATTCAATTTCATAATGCTTGATTCCAGGACTCGGACGTCGTAACCACGACGACGCATAAGAGTTTGCGTGGCGTGAGGGCTGGGCTGATTTTCTATAACAAGGCAAAGGTGGAGCTGGATTTGGAGGCCAGGATTAACTCGGCCGTGTTCCCGGCATTGCAGGTAAGATTGTGTTGAACTTTTATTTATTTAAGTTGGAGTAGCAGTAACGTTAACTAGAACATTTTAATTATTTTTTTGCTTAAACAAAATGTTACGTCACTATTTGGATACCCATCCCTTCTACAAATCAAGATATTTATCATACTGCATGAGAATATTCTCTTAATAGTTTTATTGATCGGGAATCATCTAACCTTGCATTAAACTCATTTTTTGTCCAATGTCTCTTTGTTTATTTATAGGGCGGTCCCCACAACCACGCCATTGCCGGCGTCTCCGTTGCCCTCCGTCAGGCCACCACTCCCGAGTTCAAGCAATACCAGCTCCAGACCCTGGCCAATGCTAAGGCAATGTGCGCCGCGCTGGAGAAGAGCGGATACAAGATCGTCTCCGGAGGGACAGACAACCATCTGATACTGGTCAACTTGAAGGCTTCAAAGGTAAGGAAATGAAAGCAGACAGTGAGGGTAGTGTTCATAGAACCGGATTGAATATTTTATGGTAGTACTGCATACAATGGTTAAAGCCTGAAGTTAATATCTTATTATATATAAATATTTACTTAAGGCTTCCATTTTTTGAAGCACATATTTGAGTCCCCAATAATGGAACTGCTGAACACTCAAACGTCTTTTACTCATTTAATAGCAAGAAAATGTACAAAGCTCAACAGATAGCAACCAACCTGAATGCATTTAAACTATTTTATTTAAATTTGACCACATTAAAACTCTGCCTTCTGACTCTTCTGCAATCCCCAACAATGCAACAGTTACTGCTGAACGTTTCTTACACACCTACTAGCTGGAAGATACTATCACAAAGCTCAAAATGATTGCATGTAAACTGTTTATTTAAATTTAACCACATTACAACTCTGCCTTCTGACTCTTCTTCTCCTCCGCTTTCCTCATCTTCTCAACCCTCTTGACAAACCCATAAATATGCGTCGCTAGCAGCTCCGGCGCCTCCAATGCCGCAAAGTGCCCTCCACGCTGCATGACGTTGTACGCGATGAGATTTCGGTATCGGTTCTCGACTATGAAGCGAGGGCGTTGCGCGACCTCGTTCGGGAAGACTGCGACGCCAGAGGGGACGTGGACAGGGGCACGGCTGGCTGGTAGGGAGTAGCTGTTGCGGCAGAAGTTCTCGGCGTAGTACCTGTGAAAAAATTAGAAGTATTCTATGGAAGCTGTATATACTGTAACATGCAGTTTCCGATTGTGGTCATTAATGGGTAAATTTACCAGTGTAGGTTTTCACACCATTTAGAATTTGACATACAATGATGCCATTGATATACAATAATAGTATCTCAATGAATGATTCACACTGACATTTACTGCAGTCTGGCATTTCTCTTGGATACCTCGAGTGACCCCCTAGGGTTCCATGCATAAACTCATGATATTTGTATATTTTGAAGAGTAATTATTAACTCATTATAGGCAAACATTTTTGCAAATAAGAGGACTATAATTTGGCTGGCAAAATGATAAAAGGCAAAAGGTGCCCAATTTGGTTGTTCTAATTATCTAAAGAGCTTGAAATAAGCATTGAAAGAACTATTTACACACCTTGTACAGTGTCAGCATAGACAATAAAACATACTTTTAATAGTCTTCATTGGCTCTTCCAAAGATATACAGTTTTGGCCTTAGATATAATAAACACAAGATAGGAGAAACAGCAGCATCCAAAATCGCATGTATGGCGCCATTTTAGTAATAACGAGGACACACAAGTGACTTTTCGAGGGTGCTCAAGTTACTTTGTTGTCTCTCCTTTGCCCAACAGATTCATTTCTCACTCGGAACGGTAATGTTGTTTGTCAGCTTGAAACCTCGCTTTATACGCGGGTGATTTCTCCTATCTTGTGTTTATTTCATCTAAGGTTTTGGCTAGATAGCTCTTATCATTTGGATAGTGGAATTACCTTGCTGCAGTTCCACCAGAGCTGGTCACCCAATACAGCATCACATTCCCCAGCAGCTCATCCATAGTGAACTGCTTCATCAGCCCTCCAGTAGGATTGTCTCTGAACTCAACATTGGTCGCCGTGGAGAACTTCTCCAGAAGCCAGGCTGCCAAACCAGATGGGGATGTGACTAGGGATGCTCCAATGGTGTCTGGTTTTGTAGCCTGAAAGCAGGCTTTACTAAATTACTTTTGAAATTACTAAGCATTGGGAAATTACATTTATTTTACAAGAAGTACAGTTACATTTGTTTAGAAATGTCAAGAATTATGTAATTTTAGGAATTACAATATCATAGAATTACATCGGAATTACCTCTAGCTCTAGAATGACAATTACATTTGTTTAGAAAGGTCAATAATTACTTAATTCTATAAATTACAATCACATAGAATTACTTCAAATTTACTTGTAGAATTACATTTTCCATGAAAATTTTAAGAATTACTTTTGAAATGTAATTTTTCCCAATGCTTGGAAATCATAAATAGAATTACTTTTCTCAGAAAATGTAGTAAATTACTCATTACTGTAAACTTTTACTTAATAAAATTACTTTCAGACTGACTAAAATTACATTTTCTGAGAGAAAATTACTTAATGTAATTACTTTCAAGTTAACTAAAGTTACAAATTTTCTGTTGGAAAAGGACTAAATACTTGCCTGAAGGTGCAGATATCCAGACTCCAGTAGCAGATTTGGCAGCTCTCCCTTCAGCTTCTCTAACAAGAACACCTGCTCCTTTGGTGCAAACCATGATGGAGCAAAGCTTGCCAGGAATCCTTTCAATGTAGCACCATGGGAGTTGACTGTAGCAAAATTTGTATGGTATCCAAACAAGGAGTCCGGATAGAGGACAGCTAATGTTGACAATGTTGCCGCTCCCCAGTCTCCACCTTGTGCATAGAACCGGTTGTAGCCAAGTCTGTTCATGAGCTCCTTGAACATTCTTGCTGTCTGGAGGGTGTCACAACCTGGCTTTGCACAGGCAGAGGTGAATCCATAACCTGGGATCAAGATAAATTAGTATTAAAAGGGGAACATGGCCTCTATACATTATTGTTTTCTAACTATATTTGAAGTGTTTGTATTAAAATTAATGGGTTAATTGTAGTTTGTAATTTACTTTATAACAATGTAACTTATGTAAGAGAATCAAGTTACTTTTTAGAGTAACTAAAATAAGAATTACAGCAATATTGTAACCTTTATTACTAGTATTTAATACTTAATTACCTGGCAGTGATGGTGAAATCACCTCAAATGCAAATGGAATGTCCTTGGGAGGCTCTGTTAGCATTGGGATGATCTTCTGGAACTCAAGGAATGATCCTGGCCATCCATGCACCATAAGCAGTGGCAGAATCGGTCTCTTCTCAGTCTCCTTTGGCTTTGCATGGACAAAATGAAAGTCAACACCGTCAATATTCGTCATAAACTGTGGCAGCAAGTTGATCTTCCGCTCAACACTCCTCCAGCTGAACTTGTCCTTCCAATACGTGATGACTTTCTGCAGATACTCATTGTCAAAGCCATAGTTGAAGGCGACATCTTCCAGCGGCGGTGGCGCTGCAGCAAGCCGTTTGACGTCGGCAGCTAGCTGGACTTGCAAATCGACAAGGACTTGGTCTGGAATGTCAACTTTAAACGGTCTGATGGAGTCATCTTCTTTTTCTGGCCGGTCTCCAGGGCCAAAGTACTTCTTCTCAGGCATGAACTCTGACACATCTGTGGTGAATAAGCGGTCGTTTATGAAGAGGTACAGCACTGGAATGGCAACGAGTGCCAAGATCCAGAACGCTTTACAACAGCAGCCCATTGTGACAATGTGAATATGATAACGTCTCTCTATGTTTGAGCGTTATCTGGGGACAAAAAGCCGGGTTGTTGTTTGCTATAGCAGTTCAAAAATGATCAGATGTTTGAGTACATTCCAGTGTACTGTAATCTCGCAAGCCTATTTCTACTTTTAACTCATGGACTTCTTAAAATTACATGTCAAGTCACTAAAATATTAATTTCGTTTATTTTGAACATTACATTTGACAATTTTCCCATCATTTTAAGGAATTCCCAGAGAAAACACAATTGCCTCCCTTGTCTCCACTTCTTTAGACCCTTCACTCCACTGCACGACACTTGGACTCGCCCAAACATGCTTGAAAAACGCCGCCTTCAGCTTGAACAACCTATGCAAGTACTCCACTGATGTGGTCTCCACAGCCAGCTTGACACATTCATCTTCGTCAACCGCGATTTCGTAAAACTCTGAATTCAGACTGTTCTTCATGTGCCTTCCTTGCAGGAACGTGTGCCCGGAGAGCAAGAGCACAATGGGAGACACAGTGGAACAGTCATGGATGAAATCATTGTGGCTCTGAATCCGTTCATAATAGGTCAGCCATGGTTTCCGGAAGTTGGACTGGTTATGGTTACAGGACTTCTTGTGAATCAAGACCCGGTTCTGATTCTGCTTCTTGCCCTTCTGATACTCCAACACTGACACTTGCTCCTTGTGAATGACATTCGGAAACAGCCCTGAGCACAGAACAGCCTCAATCACGTCCTCCTTGTCTGAATTGACATTCGCAGCCTGGTCGGTGTACTCTGGGCTTGCAAGGTATCCCATCTTGTTCAGGAGCCTGGCCAGCTTTTGCTTCATGGAGTAGATCATGTCCAGAGTGCTGCTGGACACTGAATGCTCCTCGCAAAATGCGCTCACCCGGTTCCAGTCGTTGTCTTGCTCAGCCTGTTCATAGACTCGGACATATGACCGCATGATGTTGATTAGGATGAAGTGGTCAGAATCTCTACCATCGTCAAGGTTATCTCTGGTCTCCTGCAGACGGTTTACAGGCGTTTTCTTCTTTCCCTTCTCAACCTCCTCATGTGAAGCTGACAGCACAAACGGATCCTTGAAGTCCAGACAAGCCACCACAGTCAGGATCGGATCCAGGCATCCAAGCACAGCAGACAGCAGTATCATCTTGCTCAGCTTCGGATCCATTGCCATCTTGCACATGTGATAGCCAAGCGGAGTCAGCTGCTCACTATCATCCAATGCTCCCATGTTCTCCAGAGCTTCCTGAGCGTTGTTTACAGCCTCAGCTGGTGGCGAGTCCAGCACCTGTTGAAGGAAGTTGTCGACCTGACCCAGAGCAAGGGACTTGATGTAGAGGAGCACTTGTTCCAACTGGCTACGGAGCATTTCCGGGACAAGGAATGCGTCCATGGAGTCTTCCTCATGCCTCATGTACAGCTTGTAACACTCCCCCGGCTGCAGCCGCCCCGCCCGACCACTCCTCTGCGTTGCATTGGCCTTTGCCTCCCACTCATACGTCAGTGATGAGATGTTGTTCTTTGCATTGTACCCTTTGAGCTTGAGCTTTCCGCAGTCAATGACGTAGACCACATCTGGAATGGTGATGGAGGTCTCTGCAATGTTTGTTGACACAATGATCTTCCTGATGCCGGGTTGTGGCCGTTGGAAGATCTTCCTCTGGTTTGCAGTGGACAGCTGCGAGTGTAGGGAGTAGATGACAGCCTTGTCCTTCTTCAGTATTGGATCACTCTTGAGCATCCCGGACAGCTCTCTGATGTCCTGCAAACAAGGAATACTTGTAATTCGTTACTGTAACGAAAATTACAGTAATTTAAGGTATTTTGAAATTACAATTGTCATTTGTTACATTTTCTCAAAATAGTATTGTAATTTGTAATTCTAGAATATTTGGCCAAAATTAGAATCACTTTTTAACTAAGTAAAAAAAAATATGGATGTTTTCTTGGCCAGACACCCTAATAAGCTTTGATTTTTTAGGGTCTCTGTCACCATAGCTACCAGTACTGATGACAAATTTCTTCTCACTTAGGCACCTCTATTTAGTAAAAGTAATTTAAGAATGTAATTTGTAATTTAAGCATTCTGAAAAAGTAATTGTAACAAATTACACATTTTTGGAAAAGTAATTGTAATTTAGTGAAAAGTAAAGTAATTTAGTATTTCTTGCCTGCAGCCCTGGTAGAAACACCAACACAGCACCATCAGGTTTGACTTTGTGGATAGCAGAGATGAGGCAGTGGGTAAACTTGAGATCAATCCCGTTGTTCTTCTCCGTGGTCCGATGTGACATGGGAAGGTTGAAGCGACGCTCAACATCATCCAAGTAAAACTGCTTCACGTCAAACAGCTTGCCCTTGACAATCATCTTTGGGCAGTTGTTGAAGTAGGTCGAGAACTGGTCCGCGTTCAGCGTCGCCGACATGATGACGACTTTGAGGTCCGGTCTGAGCGGGAGAATCTCCTTGATGGCAGCCATGAGTAGATCACAGAGCAGATCCCGTTCGTGGACCTCGTCCAGGATGATGTGGGAGAACCCGTGGAGGAGCGGGTTCTGGCTCATCCATTGCAGGACGACGCCGGTGGTGCAGAATTGGATGGAACCGTGCTTCCGGACGGCTGTGCTCTCAAGTCGGACCTGTAAAGTAAATAAGAAAACTACAGATTAATTTTCCCAGAATAACCAGTACCTCATAAAATTACATCAACTCCTTAAATTAAGTAACTCTCAAATGTAACACTTGCTAACCTGCAATTAATTTACATTACATTATTTTTCCCAAAATGAGACATTAATGTACCTTTACTTCATAAAAAGTACTTCAAATACTTAAATTAAGTCTCAAATGTAACAATTGCTAGCCTAGTTTAGATAATTACATTACTTTCCCCGGAAATTTAACGAATTACAATGTACTTTTACCT
>LR140413.1:0-17067 GCA_900659605.1 Tisbe holothuriae | reverse complement strand
ATGGAGTTTCTTTCAACATGCCCCTGGAGTAGGAGATCCAAACTTCAGAAAGTCAGTGATTTTAGCTGTTTTAAGGTATTTGGCAGCTGACAGCAGGAGTTATATATATATAGGAAGAAGTTTGTTTCATTTATAGTTTGGTGCATGTTATCATTCACAGTCACACCAAAAGAAGATTAAAACACAAAATTTAATGCTAGTAGTCTAGTCAAAATTGCTATAGCAAAGTAGGTATATTACTTGCAAAATTGTCATTTCAATTACTCCTGTCTTACTGTAGGGGTCATTGTTATTTAACTTAATTTTTATCCTGACATACATATGTCTCAAGCAAAACAACTTAAGAATGTATATAATTGTATTCTTTGGTTTAATGGATCAAATGCAGTTTAAGGTTCCTTGATGAGACTCCATCCTTTGTAGCTTGAAACTAGGTTTAAAGTCACCAAAATCTATGTTTGGCGGGATGTATTTTGCCATTTAAAAGTGCCGCCGCATTTAAGTAAAGTTTGAAACGTTATGGCTTTCCAATATGGGAATAAGTGAACAGCATATGAACGCTAGACGTCCAGAACGGCTGGTGAGATTATTCCTCAGTGCCAATAAAACACAATACTTTCTCTAATATTATCCTTAGCAACCCCGTATACAAGCTCGTTGGAAATTTCGAAGAATGAATAATATCACTACTATACCAAGAGAGGAGCTGGCAACGACAGCGCGCACAATCAAACTCAGCCTGAGTCATGTATCAGTGGCTTTCATAGCATGGTCTGCAGGTGGGTGACTAAGTGACTTAAGTCTATAAATACATGCTTCATATTTTAAGGCAAGGATTCATTAAATTATGTCATTCAAGAGATGATGGAAGTAGAATATATTGACTTTATTAGTAAGAAAAATTGGGTCATTTTTGCATGAATTTTGAAAGACCGGGTCCAAGTTAGACGGATCCGGATCCGGCTACACACATGGATAGGCTATGTTTAGAGAATATTAAATTTCGAGGTTAAGAAACAATTATCATTTGCATATATTTACTAAGTAAATGACCAAGGTTAGTAATATGTACATACTTTTTTCCTCCTATTGCCATTGTTAACTAACATCAACCTACATCAAATACAATTTTAGGGATCGTTTTATCTTTATGCATTGAAGTATTTGGATATTTCAATCGGGATCTATGGTATACTGGAAGATTGTAGAATAAATTATCAAAATTGTTTGCTTGCACAACTCTGAAATAAAGCCTACATGAAGAAATTCAAAGTTAATATTAAAGTTTAAATAATTTATAAAATGTGTATTAATATATAGCCACGATAATGCTTACATACCTTCCATTGCTTCGTTGAACTTTATTTCCCGGTCGACTTGCATAATCTTCCTTTTCTTCCAATTCAAAGTCCATTATACACCATGCAGAAAAATCACACATTTTCACGGTCTAAATAATGCGTAGCAATTATACGCCGTGCACAGTGGTTTTCAACAGCCTTACAAGGAACTAATAATAATGGATCAAATATATTTTTTACATTTTAATGCAAAAAACGTACAAAATTTAACTCGGCTGTCCAAATTATAAGAGTCAAAGGGTGCCAAATTAGTTTGTTCTAAATCTATAAAACAGTTGATATAAGCCTTCAAATGAGTCATTAACCTCTTTTGAACATTTATAGTATCAGTACAGCGATTAAAACATTAAAAGTATTAATTGAGTTACAACTTTGGGTAGAGTACTCTTATCTTTTGGACAGTCAAACTCATTATAATTTTAATTTGAGATAAGTCCACTGTGTTGAATATGACAGCGTAATTGGCCGATAGAGAGTTTTTGAATCTGTCCCTTTTTGGTCGAGTTCGACGTCGGATCAGTTTTCACATTGGGTGTTAAAATTCGGCCTTGAATCGGTGTGATGAGATGATTTTTGGAAAGTGTTGACAATATAATGATAGTTTTAGGTGTACTTTCGTGTTTACTTTAAAGTTACTTTACTATCCATAATATACTTATAATTACATACAGTTTATTAACATTTCTTGGTAAGTATACCGTTCTGTATTGTATTGTATTGCTTTTATATAAAATTTCTTGCATTTAAAATTAATTAATTATATAAAATAATTTTTGTTGAATTTGAAGAATAATTTATGTGGCCATAGTTATAGATCCTGATACATGGTTTCATTATACTAAAGCTTTGTGGACTGCGCTAAAATATGCATAAAAGCGTATTTCTCACACGTTCTGCATCCAATTTGTCTTATCTGCCCAATTTTAGGCCTCGTAAACACTCATCTCGGTTCGTAAAATGTTGCATGATTGCATCCATAATATTCGAGGGCAACGAAATAATTCACTTTTGACATGAAATACTCATTCATTTGGAGATATGGCACCTGATGCAAAATATAAATGCCAAAATGAAAAGTAAATAGCTAAATGGTACTATAGTATTATATTAGTTTAAAATTAATATCAGTATATTAAGTGTAAATTCAATGCTCATCTGGCCCATATTCATTTTAGCTCATCCAAATATATTCAATTCAAAAATTTTAGGCCCCTGTTTCAGCAACAGCAGAACTGCCATAATGCATAAAAGCCCGACCAGAAAATGTAAAAAAATAAACAACTAAAAATTATCTTTATAAATTAATAAATGGTAGAATTTGTGCATATTTTGACCAAAAATCAACATCATAACTACATAACAATATTAAAACAAATCCAAGGATTTTGTCATCCATCTTTAAATGAGTATTTTAGCATTTATTAGAAACTATCAGTTCAAATACAAGTATTACTGGACAAATCAGCTAATTAACAATTTAATAATTACATAAAAGTGTAAAAATACATTCTTATGGCTGAGTTAAAGCATGTTCTACAAAAGCGGTAAATTCTTGGAATATGTTTTGATATTGTACTGCTGATAAAACTTGTCGGGTAATAACTCCGACATATTCGTGACCATTCCATGATGAAAGTTTTGACGGCGGCAGCTCAATAATCATCCTCATGAGAATATTCAAATTAAACTGACCCATCCAAACCATTATTAAAACTATTTTAACGGGATTGAAATTGCGTCTGCAGAGTCTCAAAAACCTTGACAGTTCAATATATGGCTGTAAAACGTTTTTGTTGGTAGCTGCCTGTCTGAAGAAGAAGATACTATTTATATTCGTAACGGAATATGAGTTATGCAGCTCAAAATGACGCTCAAAGTACATATTCTCATGTCATATATCTACAGAACAAATCAAAATATCCTAGGCGGATTTTGCCAGCCATCTTTTAATGAGTATTTAGATGATTTTTTTTTAAATTAACAGTTAAAAGACAAGTATTAATGGATTAATAAGATAATTAGCTATTAAATAATTATGTAAACATGATTAAATACACTCTTAATAATGGAGTTATAGCATGTTCTACATAAGTGATAAATTATTGGAATGTGTTATGATATTGTACTTTTGACAAGTTTGTACTATTGAATGTGGTATACTTAGTAGAACGAAGGAAACCTTGTAGTGGAATAGACTTTGTCAAAATTTAATGTCCTGTTCGCCAAAAAGGACCTTTTTTACTTCCTACTGTATAGTTCGGCTGTCAAAATGATAAGAGTCCTCTAGACCAAATTCTAACTCTTCAGAAAGGCCAACAAAATACTGTTAACGTAAGTGTTATGCTCTGTACTGATACTATAAGAGTACATAAGAGGTAGAAGACAGTCTTTAATGCTTATTTCAAGCTCTTTATAGAATTAGAGCAAACTAATTTGGCACCATTTGCTTCTTATCATTTGGACAGCTGAGTTAGTCTCAAGTCTGCATACATTCCACGAAAAAAGTATATTCAGAGCAATTTTGTCATTTAAAAATAAGGAAAAAGGGTTACGTTATAAATCTGCCAGTCAGAACAACATTTCCTTCCTTCAAAAAAGTGCTCAAAACATGAATTTGTCTGCTTCCTTGACGGTATAAACAAGTCAATAAGAACAATTACCCTTTTAATAGCATGGTATTTTGGGTGTATAAATATAGGCGGTATGCGTTATTACCTAACCTTTTTCTGGTAGCTTTAAGCTTTAGCTGTGCATAAAATTGGATAATGACTACGCAACATTTTTCTTGGCAAAAATATGCATGCATAGATTATGATAAAGTGGTAAAATGTGACCGAAAAATGAATTTCCGCAGTCAGGATTCACTCGATGACAAAAGGCTCAGTGAGCTACTCTGAAAACATATCTTATGAAAGTGTATGTTTATACTTTACATTATATTTTGTCCTTAAAAATTGGACGAGGGTCATCTTTATTGTTGGCATTTATTGTTGGCATACAATGTTTCGTTGAGACAACTTTAAGTTCCAAAAGCCTAAAAAAACTCTGACTTTTGAATCTTATATTAATAATACTCCACAACGTTTTGGCAAATTGTATAAATAGGTGTGCAAAACGAAATTATTCATCTAATATGATGCAGTCTTTGCCTATAATGCGTACATATTTCAACCCCGAAATGCCCCCAAAACATCTCACCCCGTAAGGTCAAGGACTAGAGCGACACATTAACAAAAACGACGTCGTCAAAACCTCATCAACTCACATCGGGGTTGCCACTTTGACCCATGTCGGTGTCAAAATTGCTATACAATCGAATCCTTTTATATATATTCATTGACGAAATGGCAACCCTGACTCAAGGTCCGGTCGCTTTATTTATATCAGGGTTGCCACTAAGACTCATTTCGGAGTCAAAATTGCCCCAAAATGGGATCCTTTTATACTTATTCCTTGATGGAATGGCAACCCTGACTCAGAGTCCGGTCGCTTTATTTATGATCAGTCGTAGACGTCTTCTTCGCATTGGAAAGGACAAGCGTGGCACGATTTTCCCCGGAAGGTGGCAGAATGGAAACAAAAACTTACCTAAAAAGAGAAGAAAAATATGTATATATTGTTTAATAGTGTATATGAAGTTACGAGGCCTATTAAAGAGGCAAATTTTAAGTGCACATTCTGAAGAAATAAATTATATAATCCAATATGAAGATTTTTACTAGTTGCTGCATTGAGTGCATTCAATGATTTCAATCGATGCTTCTTAGAAATATTATTATTTGGTTATTTGGTTATAAAACAATTGTAAACATTATTATTACTCTTATAAGCTTATAATCCTTATACGAATCGAAGGTCAGTTTCCTCTCCGTTTTCCAAGGACAACTTTAGATATATTATCACAATTATCCAGTGCACATTGAGATCCACTCATACACTGCACAGCACAAAGCATCATCATTTAGAAATCAATTATCATTTTCACCATACAATTTTGATATATGTTGGTCCATTTGATGCTCTGTTGCGTTATGGAGAATTATCGGCTGTCCAAATGATAAGATGCACATGGTGCCAATATTGTTTTGGTCTAATTCTATAAATAGCTTGAAAGAAGCATTACAGAGAGTCGTTTACCTCTTATGTACTCTTATAGTATCAGAACAGAGCATAAAACTTGCGTTAAAAGGCTTCGTTGGCCTTTCTGAGGAGTTACAATTTGGTCTAGAGGACTCTTATCATTTGGACAGCCGATATACTGACAAAAATATTAGCCATATTTTGATCAAACGCACTTTCTAATTATACAGCCAAAAAGTTGCGTAATATTCAATAACATACAAACAGTTAATTACACCCGTTTACGGTGTATTCAGATATGATCATGTTCAGTGCTCTATACCACAATTATAACAATCAATAAAACGATAACTGTTTATATCAAAATATTCAAGCACAGCGAAATGACAAGTAGCAATTTTTACAATCGAAACAGCTACGAATTCACTGTCTGCACTTTATATAACACGCCTTTTTCATCTCAGCTGTCCAAATGAAAAGAGTTCTCAAGCCAAAATTGTAACTCTTCATAAGAACCAACAAAGACTTTTAACACATGCGTTATGCTCTTTACTGATACTATAAACATACGTAAGAGATTTTTACTCATTCAATAGATTATTTCAAGCTCTTTGTAGAATTAGAACCAACTGATTTGGCACCTTTTGCTTCTTTTCATTTGGACCTGCTGATCTTGTGTACGCATTTAACTTTGCCGCAATAATAGACCTTCTGTTAAAGAATATATTATGGGGTGTTGTCGTATAAAACTCTAGAGGAGATTTGTTTGACAAATAAATTACGTCAACACTAGGTGACATAAAGGTACATTTAGAGCCTCGTAGTGAGCTGAAGTGTTTAAGTTTGAATTCAAAGAATGATTAAAACAAAGTATTACAAATAAACAAACAGAAACACTAAATGTATTATGGAATTTTAATATTTTTTCATTCTGTATAAAGTAGTTGGACCAATCTACAGTACCAAATCAAAACACATCCCAGGATTATGCCAACCATATTTAAATTAGTATTTAGCACGGTTATTACTAATTAACTCTTGAAATACAAGTATTAATGGATTAATAAGCTATTTAGCTATTCAAGAGTTACATAAAAGTGTCTTAATATATTCTTAATGTGGAGTTATAGCAAGTTCTACGTACATATGTGGTAAATTCTTTAAATGTGTTTGATATTGTACTGTATTTAGTCCATACATACTTAATTTCATAGACAATGGGTCTCTTAGTTGTTAATACCAATTTTTAAAGGATATTCCATTTTTTTCGCTCCAGTTAATTCATTCAATGTCAAACAAACTTTATTCCCATTCAACAATAGAATGGAAGCCGTTTCAGATCCAGACAAAAGAATATACGCAAATAATGATTATTATGCATATTGACGAAAATAATTGCTTGTTCCGTTGGTCGATTATTTCTGGCCAGAAGCTATATAGACAATATTTTCAAGAGAATGAATGTATTGGCGTAGATTTCCAGGTTTAATATTTGTTTTAAGTTTCTCTCTGTCAATTTAAAATAGTTAACGTTAAAATATAGCTATTGACAGTATTATTATTAATGCAAAGATATAACTGAATCCATTTTGAAATATAAAAAATTCTGTTTTTAAAAGAAAGTCGAGTACAATAACAAACAAAAAAAGGGGGGCCGTGGTAGCCGTGATCTCTCGACTCGCTCGACTCCGACCCAGAAGGTCGTGAGTTCGAATCCCCCCTCCCCCCAGTGACATGATGATGAAAATTGCGATCACGGCGTTCTAGTGAATGAACCGAAAGGTAGTGCCCAAAATTATACAATAAGGGATCACTAGAAAATATTGAAAAAAAGGGTTCACTCTATTGTTGTTTCCGTTTCAGCTGCTGACTACGGATCCGTGCTATGTGATGGGGTTCCCCTGGCGGACATCCCCATAGAGCTGCAGGAGTCGAGGGTGTTCCAGCTCACCCTGAGGAACAACGAGCTCTACAGGTTCCCAGATGCCAAGCTCAGTGGAAGCGGTGAGTAACATAACTGGGTCAGAATCAATCATATGTTAACCGCATTTGTTGTAGTACTGAGAGTTGAGAGGGGAAAAAATCTAGGCCAGATTAGCATCAAATTCCAATTTCAAGACCAGGTTTTGGGCATATATACAGGATGAAAGCAGTTCAAACAATAGGTTTAATCCCCTGACAACATGTATGGATTAGTATAAAAAAGCCCAAACCCGAGTATTAGGGTTATCTAAAGCAGGAAAAGAGCGGTTTCCTCCTCCCCCAATTTTGTCTTCCTATTCCTTGACATTTGACAGTATGAAGAACTGATATGCTAATTTTCCTGTGGGACCCTGGGGAGGAGAAAGAAAGGAAGAAAGCGTACGAAACAGACTTTCAGACATTAAAAAGGGGAAACGAGGCAGCAAAAAAGCGGGGAAGGGAAAAAGACATATTGAGAGTTGAATTGTGTATTGGATGGTGTAGCGTTATTAGTGGTTTTGGGTAAGCAGTGATCTATTAGAGATCTCCCAGACGGGCAACTCTTCTCATTTCTGCCAAGGAAATTTCTGGGACTTAGAATATTTTTCATGGAAGTAAAATCTGAATTATTCCAAGTCCCAGAAATTGCTCAGCAGAAATGAGAAAACAGCCGGCAGAAAATGGCAACAATTGCTCGGCAAAAATGCGAAAAGTTGCCAGTCTGGGAGGTCTCTAATTCTCGAAAAACTTCCACTATAGCACTGAGTGTCAACTTCTATATTAATCTTCACAGGCCCACCTTCCCAAAAGATGACACATTGAAAAAGTCTGAATGCATGAAAATGAAAATTTGCCATCACCATCTGCCACAAGTCAAACTTCTGAATGAATTATTATCTTAACCTACTCATCCGAGGAGAAAGTTTTAAAGTTAGCATCATGAAACGTCAACATATTCCGGGAGGAAAGTCTTTATCATTTTCGGTCCAACGATGATGGCCGCCAAAGCTTTCTTTTATTGGTCATTTCATTTTGGGAGAATATTCCGCCTCCTTTCACGACTAGGAGGCCATTTCTAAAAGTCTTCATAAAATGGGAATAGAGTCCATATTGCAAATGAAGAAGAAGAAGAAATAGAGAAGCCCTTTCACAGTGGTTAAAGATTGGCAATTAAAAAATATTTTTAAATGTGATCCAATTAGGCACAATAGGTCTTAATTCAAGTTAATTTGACTAGAAAAATATTGTGTTTAATATACTTTATCCAATAAAATCCACTGTGCCAACTCATAATAACAGTGGTTAAATAATGGCAATTAAAGCTAATATTTTTTAATGAATTCCATTTTTGCACAATGGGGCTGAATTTAAGCTAATTGATATATGTTATTTAATATATTATATCCAATGAAAACCCACTGTGCCTCCTCATAATCATCCCGAACAATACAAAAGACCATTTTCTTTATGCAAAACAGTCCCATTGAATCCCAATTATATCCAACTTTGTATTTTCAGGCACTTGGGGTCTCGAGGTCAGCCACAACCTCGTGTCTGAGATCCCACCGATGGCCTTCTACGGACTGGAGCAAGCATTGTGGGAGCTGCATCTACCGCATAATAGGCTGACCAAGATTCCCGCGGATAGCATCACGCTGCTGAAGAAGCTGAGCGTGCTCAACCTGGCTGGTGAGTGTGTGTAGTAGGCATTTACAGTGTGGCTATGCATCCCTCTTTATATATTTTAGGGCACTGCCTTTTTAGGTGCTTTGCAATAGCACGCCACAAAGGCAAATCCATGTCCCATGAGGGACTGTGGTAGCTTTTTGGGGCACATGAAAAATCCATCCGCCAAGGCTGGGGATCAAACTCCGGTCCACTTGCATGAAAGTCCTGCATGCTAACCATTCCGCCACGAGCTTGCGCTCACAGTGTGTCTTATATCAGGCATTATGTCGGTCATATATTCTGGAACACCCTGTGTATAAGAACGATGGTTCAACGTTCCCATATTTTTACATATCTGCACCTCGTTTTCCTCTTCGTAGTTTGCACCGTTTTCTTTAAAATTACATCAACATTAGTCAGACAGTTATTAATATTAAAATACTACACTGTATTTAATAAATGCCCATTTCTTTCATGCAACATATTAAATGCCTTTTTGAAGAAAAACACGTGCTTAACTAGCGCTTATAAGAAAACTATTGCTTCCTATAGACGTTCTACCAGCTTCCAAAGTCACCCTTTCCTCGTCCCAGGCAAAATGCACTAAAGCGTTGCACTTCTACTACAAGCTGCATAGTCTCCCAACTGTTCAACCCCCTTTCTAATAATACAAAACTACCATTTTTACACCAATTGTGCGCTAAATTTCCCCCATTTTTAAAGTAGAAATGTTGATGGAGAAAGTTTTAAAGGGGGATTCGTAGCATGATTTAAAGCCCACAGCTGTCTTTCGAGTGCATTAGGATGTAAATTAAACGTAAATGACGCTCGCACATGTGTCCGTTTTTCATCTTTAATTTCAAAGTTGGAACCATTTCACCTTTTTTTCTAATTCTTCCACAGTTCCTTTTCCGGGACTGAAAATTCATAACCCGAGACGATTTTTCTTTCTTTCTTGTTTCCCTCAGCTTATTAATGTCGGGAGATGAGGGAAAAGGTCTCGTACTAGTACCAGGGTTGCCATTATGTTAAATATTAACTGTATAATTTAATTGATTTTTCACTATTTTGTACATATTTATCTGCAAAATTCCCCCATGGGACCAAGAATAAAATAGCAAAATCCACTTATCAATCTGAAACAGTGTGTATACATTCTTCATACATAGACATATTCTCCAAGACTGTGTTTGTATATTGAATAATTGTTTGATCTGGCAACCCTGATTCCCTTCTAACATCGTCGGTTTAAGGCTAATTTGTATTCCGCGTGACAGCAAGCAAGTTTCTTTTTCCTGTAGGAAAACACGGAGAAAAGTTTATAGCTTTCAACGGGGCGTAGGAGGAGCTTTCTCGTTGTCTAGGATGCATTTAGAGGGGTTTAAAATTGCATTGGTACGCCTTTTATGCGACTGTCCTGACTCTAATTGTTTTCACATTTGTGAGTTATTTCACGTACACACATGATGCCATATATTATTAGCGTTATCTACTCCAGCAGAAAACAAACCCCTCCAAAGAGCAATAAAAAGGTATATGTGGGTGTCACAGTCCCGATATAAACAATATAAAGCATAAAAACGGCTCTCAACACAGTCGTAAAGGAGAATTAAGACCGTGCCAAGAAGTCCTTAACCGTCCGAAATCCTTTTTTCCACCTTTCTGGATATGTCAATAGGGGATTTTATGATGAATCGTAGGGACATTTGAGTGTGTCTATACGTCCAGACTGGAGCCAGATAGACCCTCTAAACGTGACAGAACCCGAACATAGCTGTGTGTTAAGAGCGTGCTTTTTACATCGCTTGTTGACCTGTTCAAACATATCCTCTTCTTTTTCTTTGAGAGCCTCTTAAGAGCTTTCTTTGCTAAAGAAGGAGGAGGAAAAAAGAGTCCAGTGGCTACCACACACTATAACCTTTGAAAAGGGGGAAGAAGAAGAAGCTCGTACAAAACCGCCAAAATGGACCGGAAAATCTAAGAGATGTCAACATCACGGCTCTTAACAATATGGGGGAAGAATCAGAGAGATAGTTGGGCATTACAACTGCGATTACTTCGTTTTAAACTCTTGCAAACAAGTTTTCCAAGGCCACAGTATTGAAGTGAGAGCGCATGCAGCTGGAAAGTTTTTGCTGTGCAGAATTCTATATCAAATCCGCCGAGTCGCTAAATCAATAAACAAAGAAACAGCGACGCGGGGAAACTCGGCTGCCCAAATGATAAGAAGCAAAAGGCCAAATATGGTTGGTCTAATTCTATAACAAGTTTGAAATCAGCATGTGAAAGAGTCCTTTACCTGTTATGTACTTTTAAAGTATCCGTACAGAGCATAACACTTATGTTGAAGTCCTTGTTGGATCTTCTGAAAAGTTACAATTTTGGTCAGAGAGCTCTTATCATTTAGACAGCTGAATTAGGTCGATCAAAGAGTTCTGTAAAACGGCATCCCTGATCGTATTAAGTATCTTTGTTCTGTCAGGGGGAATTTCCGTTCCTTTCACTCTTACGTAGTATTATTCATTCACTTGTCTCGCATTGATTGAGTAGAAGACGAGGCTTCCATATGAGGAGTAGTCGAACGAGCTCTGAATGGAGCCTGGGATATAATGAGGTGATGATAAAAAAGAGAGCAACAAAGGCGTCCCCCTATTGGAAGTAGTAAACAAAGGTAATAATCAGTCTGAGGAGCTGGATTAGGGTTGATGGAATGTGTGGCGAAATGTGTAGACTCTATACTATATGTCGGCTGTCCAAATGATAAGAAGCAATATCTGCCCAATATGTTCTAATTCTATAAAGCGCTTGAAATAAGCATTCAAATGAGTTTTAGCCTTTTTTTCTACCCTGTCTAGCTTCAGTACAGAGCATAAAACATATGTTAATAGTCTCCGTTGGCTCTTTGAAAGAGGCACAATTTTGCCTAGATAACTCTTATCATTTGGACAGCCAATGTATAAAGCAATAGCTTTCTTATGTATTTAACATAATTAGCCATCGTATTCAAACAACCCAGTCAAAATGGCCCCAAATAGTTCTTTCATTATTCATCAACTCTTCTCACAGGATAGCCAAACTTTTTCCAAATTTAACCAGC
The DNA here is from genome assembly GCA_900659605.1 of Tisbe holothuriae. Classification (NCBI taxonomy): domain Eukaryota; kingdom Metazoa; phylum Arthropoda; class Copepoda; order Harpacticoida; family Tisbidae; genus Tisbe; species Tisbe holothuriae. Next base: position 4,899 of record LR140413.1, on the reverse strand, counting down.
TATAAACTACCAAAAAGTTTTTTCACGATAGATATGATGATGAGTTTTCTAAAGTCATTCAGCCTTGATTCACTCAAAACAAAACTTTCGCGTGGAGTAGTAAAAAAACTTGAAAACTTCATCATAATCTTTCACGACGATTTTCAAACCCTTATAGACAAGCATCATGCACTAAAGGTTTTTTTTAAATATATTTGCTATGCATCCCTTTTTATTTATTTTAAGGCCCTACATTTTCAGGTTCATTGCAATAGCATGCCGCACATGGGCAATTTGTGGGGCAGCTTTTTGGAGAGCAATTGAAAAATCCCAAGCGTTGTGCCCGGGAATTGAACCCCGGAACCCTTGCATGGGGGTCTCGCACGCTAACCATTCCGCCACAAGCTTTTGCTCTGCACTAAAGGGTTATATCCGGAGGCTGCTAAAACAGTCTCATATGATGATGTTTCTGAGTGGTTATGGTTGCTAAAAAGAAGCATCTTTGATGCTTAAAATGGGTCTCTAAAGTGGGTGAGAAGTGAAATGTAGGGCAACAACTTTAGAAGGAGAGAATACACGATAACATGTTAATAAGAAAAGGCCCCGCTGTCGGTGACGAAACTCAAACAGATTTATTTGCAAAAAGGCTTTCTTGGAAAGGCTTTTAATGGGATTAATTTGTCACCGGCCTTTTTAATATATTTATTCCATTCTTTTGCCTGACACGTTTTTGCCTCCTTCATGTTGCAATAGGCCAATTTAGAGGCACTCTCTGCCCTATAATTTGGCCCCTTTTATGGTGCTAAATATCCTTTACACGTCCTAAACAGATGACAAACTTTTGACAATAGTGTTAAACTTATGCTCAATAGCCAATCAAGCGGAAAAAAGTATTTATTTTTGCGTATTTGTATGTGGCCTAATATCAAACTTTTCGATAAGAGGGTTAAAAGAAATAAAGAAAAAGTCTCCAACAATGGTGGCGAAATTCCCACACGCTTTCATAGTTGCATTCATTTTTGCCGAGAGGGGAACTTTTGTTCATTTTTGCTGTCCTTGCTTTGGTTTATGCGTACTGAACTACTACTTACTACAAAATATCAAATACTATGTAAATCAAGGTTGTGTATACAGGTTAGCTCGCAGAAAACAGATTTGAATTTACTGCTGGCTCTTATTTTCCTCTTGTTACTTGGAAGGGCGGAGAATATAGGAGCAAAAATAAAAGCAGGCGGCCCTCTTAGCCACTTCTGTGAGCAAACCTGTGTTTCTTCTTATAACCTGGATGTAAATGAAAACTCTATAAGCCATATATATGATATAATAATTATTACTTTACTCTATATTCCAGATAACCAAATCTCCGACCTCCGTCGCGAGGACTTCCGGCCTCTGGCCATGTCCCTGCGGACCCTCGACCTCTCTGGGAATGCCCTCACCTCGGTGTCAGAGAGAATCTTCTGGGACTTACAAAGGCTGGAGAGACTCCATCTGGCAAGGAACAACATCATTCAGATACATTCCATGGCATTTAAAAACGGGGTAAGTGAAAAATATCTTATATATTACCTAGAGTTTGATGGACTTATTAGTCACGAGATGACCTAAGATTAATGTGTTATCTTGTGAAATAAGTAAAATGTGGCATCCCTGAGTGTTCTATCTCTAGGGAGTGAGTTTCAATGGTACTTGAGAATATTTTGATGTCTTCGAGTGTATGACAGACGGTGACAGAAGACCTTGATTTTTCAGCATCCTTCTTTTTGACTGTGATCAACCAGCCAAGACACTTCCTTCCTTTGGCTAAAATAGAGTTATACTCTCTCTCATATTTGACGTTGAAAAAGGGAAACTTATTCCCAATACACATTTCCAGTACATTGAAAACTCAATTCACTCTCCTTTTCTCTTTGTGCACGTGCGTGGTGCACATAAAAGCTGCTTCAAAGTTGGCATATGATCAATATGACCTTGGCATCAGCTGAAAGGATGGCCATAACTCAGCAGTCCTCGTTGTAATTTCAGGTTCCTCTTTTGTCCCACTTGGACCTTGCGGATAATCTGATGGGGAAACTTCCATTTACTGCCGTTGGTCATGTGAACGCGCTTAAATCGATGGACTTGTCAAACAATAGGATTGAAAGGATTGAGGATCCATTCTTCAAGGTAAGGCCTAATCAAAATGGCAACCCTGATAGATTTTTCTAGTGATCCCTTATTGTATATTTTTGAGCACTACCTTTTGGTTTATTCACTATTACGCCAAATTCACCATTTTTCATCATCATGCCGCAGGGGGATTCAAACACACAACCTTCTGGGTTGGTGTCAAGCGACTTGCGAATATGGCTACCACGGCCCCTAATATTATACTTATTCCATTTACAGGGCCGCCTCCGTCTCGACTATCTCCTCTTAAAAGAAAACCGCCTGGAGAACCTCTCCAGCAAGGCCTTCCAGAACTTTGACTACATCAACCACACGTCCCTCTCGGGCAACCCGATCCGCACCGTCGGCGCCGACGTCTTCACCGACACCCAGATCAAGCACCTCGACCTCAGCAACTGCCTCATCCACCAGATGTCGCCAATGTCGTTTAAGGGACTTGAGAAATCCCTAGAAATATTGGACCTCAGCGCCAACCGGCTCAAAGATCTGCCGCAGGAGATATTTGCAGATTTTGACCTCGTCCGACAACTCAGGCTCAATGATAACATGATGAAACTCTCCCCGAATTTGACTTTCAACGGGTTTAGATACACCATAAAGGACCTCAACCTTCTAGGAGAAGACATGGTTTATGTGCCAATGCGGGAGATTGGCATCATGCGGAACCTGAGGGTTGTGGGGCTGTCCGCAGTCCGGGATCGTGGCTCAGTCACCCCCGGGCAGTTTGAACGCTTCTCCCCCAGCCTGGAACGGCTCAACCTCGTCGACTCTGACATCACCTCAATCAACAGGCACGCGTTCAGACACGTGCCTAGCATCTCAGCCATGGACTTGAGCAATAACAGAATCGCGCATATTGATGATGAGGCGTTCCGTGAAGTTGGGAATTCCCTGGAGTTTCTCAAACTGTCCAATGCGCTGTATTTCCGCCGGCTGCCGAATATGGCATTCCACGCACTGACCGGTATCCTAACGCTTGACCTGAGCAATAACCACATCAGTAATGTCCCCCTGGACACGTTCCACAAGATGACCCGCCTTGAACGGCTTTACCTGCAAGACAATGAGATATCAGACTTCAAACAGGGAACGTTTCACAGTCAGGCGAATCCAAAGCTGGCCATTCTCGACCTCAGCTTCAACCGAATCCCAGCTGTCGACTATGACACGTTCAGATTTGCTCAACTCAAGCATCTCCGTCTGAATGACAACAAGATCACGACCCTAGCACCGCAATCATTCGTCGAGATGACCAAGCTGCTGACGCTATCACTCCAAGGTAATCGGGTGACAAGGTTGCCCGATGAGACGTTTCAGAACTTGCACCACCTTCAAAGACTGGACCTGAGCCACAACCGGTTCAGATCCATCAACTTTGCAGCGTTTGACTCAGTCGGAACGCTGTCCAATCTTGAGCTCGACCTGAGTCACAATGATCTCCAGACACTGCGTGTGAACCGGTCCAAGATCTCTGCATTCTCATCCATGATTATGATCATGAGGTTGGACCTCAGCTTTAACAATATATCCATGGTTGAGGTGACATTCTTCGAACCTGTCCAGAGTGACCTCAAGGTTCTCAACATGAGCAGGAATATCTTGCAAGAGATCTCCCCGGATAATATTGGACAGTTGCGGAGACTTAGATGTCTTGATTTGAGCTACAACCGGTTGACAATGATTGAACCAACGACATTCATGGCTGCAACGAGGCTGCAGAGCATCTACCTGCAGAGTAACCGGCTTGAAACCCTCCACCCATCCATATTCAACAGTCAAAAGTACTTGCGGTATGTGGATCTGTCAGACAACCTTCTGGAGTCTCTTCCTGAGCAAATGTTCCAACGAACAGTCCTGGAGATGTTCAAGGTAGCCCGGAATCGCCTGGGGGAGATCCCTGTCAAGGCCTTGAACCCAGTCCAGAGCACGCTCAAGTTCCTTGACCTCTCTGGAAACCGGATCACCACGATATCAGACTCTCAGCTGAACCAGATCCAGCTGCTGGTCGTGCTCAACCTTGCAAACAATGACATCAGCACCATAGACCAGGAGGCGTTCTGCTGCGTGCCCAACCTCCAACGCCTTGACCTCTCAGGCAACCCGCTGCACCGGCTTGACCCGCTCACGCTGCAAGGCGTGCGCTCACATTTGCAGTGGCTGAGCGTGGCAAACGCATCGCTCAACCTGCTGCCAGCGTTCCAACTCCCAGCACTGAAGGAGCTCAACGTGTCAGCCAATCAGCTGACGTTTGTCCCGCCGGACACGCTGGCCAACCTATCAGACGTGCGGATGCTCGACCTGAGCCATAATGAGCTGCCAGCGCCGCCCAGCTCAGCCTGGCATTCCATGCACAATTTGAGAGAGCTTCGCCTAGCTGGCAATCCCATCACGAGGATCATGAACGACTCATTCCTGGGGTTGCAACGACTTGAAGAGCTCGATATTCTGGGCATTGAGGCGGAAATCTACCAGGTAATGAAGTCTAGATGGAACAATTATCTAATTCTTCTTCTATTGAAACGCACTCTTGCATGCATTGTTGATGTAATAAGGAGTAGAAAGCATCTTGACATTTTGAAATCTTCCCCCTTGGCGAAATATAAACGGCTGAGTGTATCTACTTCACGTCGTCATCACTCTCCTCTCTCTCTCTCTCTCCCTTCTTCCCCTTCTTTCTTTCTTTCTTTCTTTCTTTATTAGCCTTTTGGGTTACACCACAATATGTCATCGTAGACATTTATATACAGGCTG
>LR140412.1:0-17085 GCA_900659605.1 Tisbe holothuriae | reverse complement strand
ATGAGAAAACTGCCGGCAGAAATGGCAAAAATTGCTCGGCAGAAATGCGAAAAGTTGCCAGTCTGGGAGGTCTCTTAAGGGGACAGTTAAGTTCATTGCAGGCAATTTCGCATCATCAGGACTGGTAAAACAGTACTACCTGGTATTATCTACATGATTAGTAAAAACAAGGAAATAGGCATTTTTGTATAACTACTGTAGTTAGACATTTGGCAATAATATCGCCATATCAAAAACATGCTAATTTGGAGTTTCAATTATTTCAAAATTACCAAGTGATCAGGTACCAAACTTAAAATTACTTTAAAATTGGGCAGCCGGCATTTCCCAATTTTGTCGATTTTATTCAATTATTTAACAGCGGCCGTATTGATGTATTCATCTGAAGTTGCTGACAACTGGCCAATAATATAACAATATAGCTATAGTCAGTTGGTTAAAAAATATACAATTATAAAAAACTGCGGTCACTCAATCTTAAACCTACAAATGGTTTAGACATAAAATGGTTTTCAAAGACAAGCTACTATCCGACCTTGGTCTATTTTGCAAACATACTGGACTACATGGTTACGCATACATTGTTGGTGGCCGGCACTGGTGGGAGACAGCATTCTGGGTCATCTTTTGTCTAGCAGCGCTGGCATGGACAACACAGATATGCACAGTGGCATTCATATTCTGGAGTGATAACCCGGTTATTACCAGGCAAGTAATACCAATTACTTTAAGCTCAGTGGATGATGATTTGGATGTTCATATTTTGCAATGGCCTTCAAAAACAAGTCTCTCTCCAACCTTGGTCTATTCTGCAACCACACGGGACTACATGGTTATGCGTACATTATTGGTGGCTGCCACTGGTGGGAGACAGCATTCTGGGTCATCTTTTGTCTGGAAGCACTTGCATGGACAATACAGATGTGCACAGTTGCATTCGTATTCTGGAGTGATAACCCGGTTATTACCAGGCAAGTAATACCAATTACCTTAAGCTCAGTGGATGATTTGGATGTTCATATCTTGCAATGGCCTTCAATGACAAGGCTCTTTCCAACCTTGGTCTATTCTGCAAGCACACTGGACTACATGGTTATGCGTACATTGTTGGTGGCCGCCACTGGTGGGAGACAGCGGTCTGGGTAATCTTTTGTCTGGCAGCACTTGCATGGACAACACAGATATGCACAGTGGCATTCATATTCTGGAGTGATAACCCGGTTATTACTAGGTTAGTCCAACACGTACTTGTGTTAGTCTAGATTCTTTAAAAAATAAAAATACTTATGCCTCAGTAAGCACTATGAGGCCGCTTTTACCAGCATGCTATATTAGGGATTTTTATATAATAAGAGTGACTCCATTCCATCCAAATATGACATTTGGCATCTAATAAACAATTTTTTGCAGTTTTGTAAAATTTTGACCATTTTTTAGTAATTGTGGCAAAACTGGGTCAATTTTACTACATAAATTGCCCTTTTTGCAAAGGCTGTAACTATTTTTGCAAAACCTTGCTAAACCTAAACCATACATCAAATGAAAGGAAATTTTATGTACATATTTGCTACATTGATCTATATGCTGCCAAATGCTGCCAAATATTAGGAATTTTGTGTTTTGTAAACCACTAAATCTAAAATTGGAAATCTACAAAATACTCAATACTTTACTAAATATTTTGCCTCTAAATGTGTCATTTTTGAAATTTTCATAAAATTTTACATTGGTGTTCTTTTTACTTCATTCCATAGATTAAAAGTGGAGGATAATACCATTTAAAAATTTATAGTGAAGAGTTGCAATTTTGCTTTAAAGAACAGGCAAGTTCTTGTTTTATGACCAAATTGACCATTTACAAAGGGTAACCCAACTTTTTTTCGACATTAGTACCTTAGACATACCTAGTAAATATGAAAAAAAACATCATAATATTGGATTATAGGTATGTTGATAAAATCCTAATTTAGCATACGGCCCCATAGTGGTAAGTTAAACTAAGTTTTTATTGGCATACCGGGTGTACCAGCGAAAACGCGACAACTTTTCTTTTGCATTTTTCATGTACATTTAGTAGCCTAAACTACCAAAACAGGGCACCAAAATATTGCTCTCATTCTCCTTATATAGTGCAAAGTGCGATTAATGTCACTTTATGTACCAGCTTGGTATGTAGAGGATTTGGTCAGGGTACCATTTTGCACTTGCGCGGTTTATGTAGTGCACCTTGGAGAAGATTTTGGCCAAAAAGGCCGTGTTGCCGATGAACAGAATGCTACTGTGATGGTATAAAAAGAGTTTATGTGTTAATTCTTTTTGTACGGTTGAAATGAATGTCTAAACTAACCACGGGGTCATTTTAAAACATTATTTATAACTAATTTTTTTTCCTTATAGCAAATTTAAAATCCGCGTGGACCCTCCTAAGTAGGCCCCAGAAAATCATATATAAATTAAACCACTGTGAATAGAAATGTACGTGTTAACTTGATCCGAGTAGATATTAAATAGGGCTTTCTTTTGGTGTATAGTATATTATTTTCACATAAGAAATGGCTGAGATATAACAAATCTAAGACTTGTCGCGTCTTCGCTGGTACACCCGGTATATATTCATACATCACAAATAATATGCATTCTTATTGACTGATCAAAACGCCCCTATACAACGTATAACCAATCAGACTGTTACATGTATCCTTCACTTATTCGATTATTTTACAACCACTATATAAACATCGGTGATCTTCACAGCTTGAGCATGTTGGTGAGCCAGACAAGTTGGTCGGACCTCGTCGCATGAGCGAACTTCCTGGGGTCCCCACTCCAGATGACCCAGCCATGAACACCGTCCACTCTAAAGAAGCGCAACTCTTCCAGAGCCACTCCAGGGCCGGCGAAGCCCCAGCGACCACCCACGCGGGTGTAAACTCCCTGCTTCGCATACTCAGTGAATATAACACGGAGATTCGCCTCGTGCATCACTGAGCACTCGCCCGCACCATGGCCACGACGCCGGCATCCCTCGCGGCACCAGCTGTGAAGAGTAGGGCAGGAACGGATGAGATGGAGGTGAGGGTCGCGGCACAGAGGGTATACACAACACTGGTTGGACCGGCTAAGCCTCTCCTCTTCTGCTTCATGGGCCTGATAACGAGGGCAGTGAGCTTTCTTGATGTGATGAACCTTTTGCTTGAGCACCTCGTCCCACTTGCCGCGCTTATAACCACAGTAGTCACAGCAATCATAGAACTTGACCCTTTGACGGTAACTGTTGCTAAGCTCACAGTCCATTAGTTCGTGGATGAGCCCATGGTCAGCAGCTCTCACCCCGTTGGCCAGAGAGTAGACCTCCTCCTTTCTCAGGCTCCGCCTCTCCGTGCGCTTGATGGAAAAACGAGCCGAACCCTGGCACGAAACGTACTTGTGGACTTGCTCCCCGAGCACCAAGGTCCGGCCACTCTCTCCGAACAGGGAGCAATAACCTCCTGGGATGTCTTCATCTGGCACGGCAGCGAGCTTGCTCCACACCAGGTGATGAGCAAGATCCACCTGCGCCCACTCCTGGGTGGCCGCAAAACGGACGCTCCTCTCTGAGCGCTTGGTGTCGGTAGAGTGGGGAATAAAGTCGGAAACCTCCAGCACGCTCTCCAGACTGCGCGCTCGGCACACAGGCTCCCCCACCAGCAGGACCAACGAGACAGGTTGCTCGCCGGCCGCACCCACACCCATCCTGCTCATGACTTCGCTAAGCTCCGCAAGCAACCCCTCCCGCGCAGACTGCTCGATCAAGCGCCTCAGCTGCTCGACCTTGCTCACAACGGATCTCATCCTCACAACGGATCTCATCCTCACACGATCGTGTATGTGAGATGGAAAGACATGGAGGCTGTCCCAGGCTTGGCATCCGATACACACTCGACCGCTCCTCTCCAGACCATTGAGCATGTTCAGCGGGCGGCTACAGTGGGCGCAGTGCCTCCTGTTCGACATCACGGGTTCCGAGCAGCTCAGCAGAAAGAAGACGGAGTAACCAGCGGACGGCGCAGGGTGATAGGGCACTAGGTACCAGGCTTCGGCGGTGTTCATCTTGGCGAGGTCAGCCAGACTCATCGGGTACTTCTGGTCCAGGGGGACATGACGAGTTGACTCGTTCAGCACTAGCGTTAGGATGGCCATGTTGGAGAGGTGGGCGCCGAAGCAGAAAGGGAGTTCTCCGAGGACTTTGAGCTCCACACTTGTTGCCACGGAAACGGAAATACAGCTGCCTCCGCTCTTGGACGACGCAATCTCCAGACGTTTGCCACTCGCAACCTCTCACCTGAGGCGAAATTGATATATATGAAACACATTATCACGGTCGACACTTCTTGAACTTTTTAAAAACGGGTGCAGATGACATAAATTTGAGAGAGAGAAAGAGAACACGCACACCCAGCTCTATATGGACTGGGGAAGTTTTTCGCATGCTTGATCTCGTGCATGCTGGGTCCAGTCTCCGAAGCGATCTGGCGGCCTCCGGATCCTCTTGGGTCTGCCACCCACAGCCTGCTCTGGGGAAAGAGATTCCTCGGTCCTTTCACTTCTTTTCTCCGGTTTCTCCTCCGTCTCTCCTTTTCTCTCCTTCCCAACTCGACTATACTTCTCCTCCGGCAAAGCCACCAGCTTCTCTGCTTCCGGCACCGCCACCTCAGGGGATTGCTCCTCTGGTCTTTCTACCCCTGCACCGCTTGGTGGCGCCCCCTGACACGGCATCTCTTCCACGGCTCCTCCCAGATCCTCGTCCAAGAGGGGCGCGAGTGACTTCACATGGCGAGAAGTGACCTTGCCATGACGCGAACGTCTACTGCTCGCACCAGACCATCTCGGCCTACGTCCACCCTGGTAACACGACCCAGAGGCCACAGACCCTTCCAGTCCAGAGGGTGATCAAGGCATATCACCAGCTCGCCAGGAACAGGCATCTTCCGCTCGACGTGCCACTTTGTCCTCCCTTCCAGCGTAGGCAAATACTCCTCACAGTAGCGTCGCCAGAACTCCTGCCTTAGCTCGTTGCATTCCAACCACAGCTTCAGCAACCCGGTCGAGGCCGCAGCCCAGTTCTCGAACCCTTCTGTCATATAATCTAGACGGCCTCCGTTCAGAAAATGCATGGGGGTGAGAGCCTCGCAGTCGTCTAGGTTTCCACTCAAAGCGCACAATGGGCGCCTGTTCACCACGTCTTCCACCAGCACCACGGCCGTTCTGAAAGCCTCCTCTCCGAGATGGTAGTGGGGCAATACTTTGCCGAGGGCCAGCTTGATTGCCCGCACCGCAGTCTCCACGGCGCCGCCCATATGCGGAGCATATGGGCGGTAGAACAGCCAGGACACGTCCGCCCAGCTGTCCGTAAACAAATTGCGATGCACTGGAGGCTGGGAAGATTGCAGCGCTTTAGCTGCGGCCTGGAATTCACCGGCGTTGTCGGAGACCAGGGTACGAGGCAAACCCCGGCGGGAGGAGAACCGCTGTAGAGCTAGAAGCACATCCTCTGTCGACTTTCTCTTGCAGACCTCGAGATGCACACATCTGAATACGCAACACGTGAAGACCAGAATGTACACCTTGACATTCCTCTCATCCCCGATGGAAAAAGGGCCGGCGAAGTCGACCAGTGATTGCAAGAACGTATGTCGGGTGGTCTCACCCTCTCCCGTGCAAAACCAGGGGAGGGGTGACATCTTTTGCTCATACGGCGTCGGTGTGCGCCTCCGGCAATGCACGCATCCTCGAGTAGTCGCTTTCGCTAGAGCTGCCCCGCTCGGAACCCAGAATGATTTCCTCATCTCGCTCAACAGGGTCACATGCCCACCGGCATGCTGGAGCTCCCGCTCGTGCACGTATCTCGCCCAGATCTGCGTGACGTGGTGCTTTGATGGCATTACTGGGTACCACCGCCTCCTTGCTCTTCCTCGGAGCTCCATCACGCCGTCACATCGTCTTAGGTCGAGCTTATGCCAAGGATGGTGCGCGAACATCGGGATCTGTTGGTCCAGCGCGGACGTCTCTCTGGGATAGCCCTCCCTCTGGGTCGAGACTATCACTAGGGAGATCGGGCTCCAGTCCTTAGTCAAGGGTTTCTTAGACCACTTGGACAAGACCTTCAGCACTGTCTCTGCCACTCGCAATAGCCTTCGCCAATCAGAAAGGTGTCTCCACATACTGACTTCCGCGCTTCCTTCACCCGCTCTGGTAGCCATCGCCAGCAGCTGCTCCAACTGCGCCTCCTGGTCCAGGGCTTCATGCGGCGTATACGGCACGTCGTGGTCCGGAGTGAGCTCGGGTTGGAGCAGGAAATCAGGACCTTCCCACCACAGTGGGGTCTGCAGCAGCTTGGGCATCGCCATCGAGCGTGACACGATGTCAGCCGGATTCCTGGATGTGTCCACGTATCCCCAGTTCTCTGGCCACAAGCCTTGCCTGCTCAGCGCCGACCTCTGGGAGCTCGCACCCAAGTCAGCACTGCCATGTTGTCGACCCAGAAGAACGTGTTCCGCAGCTCCCAACTGAGGCTCCGCCCCAGATGTTGCGCCAGCTCTAGGGCATTCACCGCGCCCTGAGCTCCAACCTGGTGATCGGGGGAAGACTCGTCTGAGTTCACTCGTCCACGCGCTGCCATGAGAAAACTGCCGTTCGAGCCCACCAGGTACGCACAAGATCCCCAGGCTGAGAAGCGCGCGTCGCTGAACAGGTGCAGCTGGGTGGCGGTGCCAAAGTGGAAGTGTCTTGGTACTCGTACTCGCCCCAAATGTGCAGCCTGTTTGGCCCAGTCATCCCACCAAGGTTGCGGGGACAGGGTCATAGCATCTTTCCAGTCCGGCTGGGGCTTCCCCTCTAGTGGCTCCGCCCAGATGTCATGGTATAGTAGCCTGGCAATCATCGAGTAAGGCAGCCCGAGTCCCAACGGGTCATATAGGGACATGAAGGCACGCAGCACTTCAATGACCGAGTTGACTCTAGGAGGCGGCTTGAACTGGAAAGTCCAATAGTCCTCCTTTGCGTTCCAACGCAGGCCCAGTGTCCGATGAGTAGCGTAGAATTTGTCCGACTGCACGCTCGGCGCCGGCAGCTCCTCCGCCAGATCTGTGCCCTCCGGGAACCGTGCGGGGCACGTAGCGGCGACCTTGTGTAAAGTCATCTGAAGGCTGCCGAAGATCTCCACTAGGCCCTCGTAGACCTGGGCCACTTCCTCGGCGGTGGGCTTGCTATACAGCGTATCGTCTATAATGGAGTCCTTGTGGATGGCTTCCACGGCTTTCGGGTGAGCTTCCGCCCACAACTGCGACTGGGTTTTTGCTGTGAGCACCGCCACCCCCGGCGAACCTGAGTTCCCAAAAGGATGCCTTGTGAACTCGTAGACTCGTAACCTCTCCTCACCGGGGAACCTGTAGAACAGCCGGTGGTATTGCTGATCCTCGGGAGGCAGGTGGATGCGCAGGAACATTTCCTTTACATCCACCATACAGGCCTCCCCGTCTTTGCGAAACCTGTGTAGAACTGTAGTGAGATTATTAAAGATGCGGGGTCCGGGCAGGATGTAATCGTTCAAGCTCGTCCCTCGGTCAGCGCCGGCAGCCCCATTCAGGACTATGCGGACCTTGGTCGTCAGAGCGTCGGGTTTAAACACCGCAAAATGCGGTAGATAATACCCATCTTTGGGCACGTCGTCCAACTCTCGGACGTAGCCAGCCTCGATCCATCTCTCAAACGCTCCGTGGTACAGTGCTTGCTTGGCTGAGTCCGCTTTCAGGCTCTTCTCCAACCGGTGCCAGTTGGCCAGAGCTTTGTTATAGTTGGCCGGTGGCCGTGCATCTGACTTCCACAAAGCGGGGCCACGATCTCCCCTGACTCGTTCTGCCGAACCTGCTTCAGGTACCAGTCGACCGAGTGACGGTCACCGGCGTTGATGATTGGCGGGGGCTTGAAGACTTCGTCTAGTGGAATGATCTTGATCTTGTGCGAGTTGGCGTATGAACGGTCTGAGACCTCTTCTTCCCCCCACTCAGGCCTAGGTTGGTGGCACTTGAAGCTCATTGCCGTCATCGTATGTGCCAGCCCGGGCGCTTGCTTAGGATACATGCGTCCTATTGCAGTCCATCCCAGTGGTGTCAATCGCGCGGACGGTGTATCTTTGCCACCATGGACCTCTTTGAGAGCTTGATGGAAGAATGAGCAGTCAGTCCCAATAATCATCTCCACCCTTCCGGCGGTGTTAATGGTAGCGTTCGTCCGCTGATAATAGAGCCGGGCGTGCTCTTCAACTCCATCGAGCTGATAACCTTGCAGCTCAGGGTGCTCTTCTAGGAAGAAACATACTTGCTTGGGAGGCACCTCTGCCTTGCGGCCGGAGTCTCGGCTTCGGGTGGTTGCGACCACCGCGTCTGGTGGCAGCGCTGCCAGCTCCGCTAATGTGGGTAATGTGGGTAATGTGCGGAACCCCTGCACCGCAGCCTGGGTTTTCTTCTGGACCGACGCGGGCACGAAAGAGCCATGGAGCTTGACATGATGCTTGTGCCCACACTCCGTACACGGTGGCCGATCGCACGCCAAGGGTAGGTGGCCTGGTTCACCACAATTGATGCACCGCTGCAAGGAGATGACCAAAGACCTCCGGTTTCGCTTGTTCTTTTGCAAAAACATCTCGCACTTCAGCAGGTGATGCCCCGCCTTGAGGCACAGCGGGCACCATTTGCTGCCTTTCGCTTTGGAGCTAGCGGCTACCGCCGTCATCCCGTCGACCGATGCAGTTGACTGGGAGTCTCCACTGGTGGCCGGGGGTGGAGCTGAAGAGGCGGCTACATGCACCTTGGGGCCCGCGGGGTCGCGATCAGCAGCTTTCCTGAGCAAATATAGAGGATAATCCTTCAGCCACCGGATGAGTTGCTCCACGTCGTATTCGGTGGCCGCATGTATGCGTCGGCAGTACCCCAGATAGCCCTCCATCAACTCCGGGTCCAGCTTGGAGAGCACACTGGAAGCGTGGGTGAGCCTGAGCCTCTCTTGCTGCCTCTTCACCGGAATGGCCGCGTGGTAGCTTTCTACTGCCAAGATGAAATCCTCGATGTCGAGCGCGTGATTATGGCGCACGATTTTAATCATGTTAATCGCCTCTAGGAAGTGGTTTAACAATCGTTCTTCCCGAGGGATAGCCAGCACTCTTCTCAAAAGCTGCTGCATTCAACCTCTCGAAACTTTGTTTTTGGCATCTTCTAGAAGTGATTTTTTGAAGAAAGTACAAAGCTCGAAATGAGAAGTTATAGTAGAATGCAGTAATACCAAAGGCAAAGTTACGAATATAGTATTGCAGAATTCAAAGTTACGAATTTCACTGCTACACCTTCATTTTCTCGAACATCATATTTACACCAGCCAAATTCTCGAATATTTTCGAGGAAATGCCTTTCGAGAAGATGACTTTCGAGGAGATGATGTTTTGGTCAAGCCAATTCAAGGGAAAAGCCTAAGCTAACCCACAATATTCGAGGAAATGACTTTTGAGGAGATGACTTTCGAGAAAATGACTTTCGAGGAGATTATATCACTATTTAGTAATTCTACATTTTGCACTTCGGACATGTGTATGCTTAAGGTATCGTTCCTCTCATCAGACGCTCCTCCGATTCGCCCAGGCACAAACCGAGTGCGTTGTATTTGTTGAAGATGTTAATGTCCGCCCTATGGATCATCTGCCTGAACTGGGCACTAAATCTAACGTACGTGGCCACGTTCACCACCTTGCATGTGATGCCAGCCGTGATGAGCTGGCTGATGTCTTTGGGTTGAAGCCGGATTGAGACATCGGGAGTCTCGTTCCAAGGTCTGGGCAGCAAAGCGTAGAATTGGGCGCCTTCTTGGCCCGGTCTCAGATACCAGGGTATATAACCCGGCACGCCTCCTCCTCCATAACCCTGCCCTTGAGGGGGCTGGGGGTGGCGGAAAGGTCCGCCACCACCGCTTCCTCCTCCTCCTCCGCCTCCACCACTGCCACCGCCCCCAGGCAGGCCCCACTGTCCGGGTGGAGGGCCTCCACCGGGAGGTTGATACCCTTGATGGTGGCCGTGACCTGCTCCACTAGGGTGCGGCACTTGCGGGAATTGGCTTGCCGACAAGCTCGGTGGGGGTCCGCTTGATGAGGCGTTGGTGGCTGAAGTGGACGGGGGAATAAACCTGGGGTTGTTTGGCCACTGCCAGGTATTAGCCGAAGCCGGCGGGCCGGAGGTACTCGATGTGTGTTGGGTGCTCTGTGTCGGGGCCTGGGTGTAGAACGGGGTCTGGCTGGCGGAAGAAGTGGGATTGGTAGAAGGTATTTGCGTGTTGGTCGGGGCTTGCGTCGTGGTCGTCATGGTGGCGACGGTGAGCTCCACTGCCCCATATGGTGGGGGCGGCCCTTCTGGAATCTGGGGTTTCCAAAACTCGGTGGCGGCTACCGGCAGTGCCTTATGCAGCTTGGTGGTTACTGCTGCCAGCTTCTCCTCCAGATTGATCGCTTGCGCCTTGAAATGGCTCTCGTCTCCTTTACCACCGTTCCTGGTGAAGTCAAACACCTTTCGGTTTACATGCACCACTATGGCGTGCAGCTTACTCTTCGCGTCTAGCATGCTCAAGTAGTCCCGATCTTGCACCGCTTTGGTCACCTCTACGGCAGCGGCGGCGGTCGCTAACTTGATCTTATCCCACTCGAGGAGATTGCCCAGAGCTTCCTCGATCGTGGCGCCGAAGGTGAACAGCTTGATACTCCATCTCCTTCTTGAACTGGTCCAACTCCTCCTGCACTGACTTTGTCTCAGCCTTGGCCTCTTCCAACACCCGTTCGGCTTTCTCGTCGTGCTCGAGCGCCCGCTCACTTGCGATCCTTTCTAGTGACTTGGCTTGCTCGATCTCGGCTGCTGCGCTCTCCAACTTCAGCCATAACTCTGCTTCGGCCAGCTGCGCGGTGTGAACCTTAGAGGCCTCCTGCATGAGATTGGCTTCCGCATCCTTAAGCTTAGATTGGAGTTGCGCACATGACGCGGCTTGTTCCTCACACTCTTTCTGAAGGGCGAGCGCCTTTTGGGTCCCCTGCTCCAGCTTCGCCGCCGAATCTAAGTCGTGCTTCTCTTGATCTGCTCTTTGCTTCTCCGACTCCTTCAGCTGCTCCGTCAGGTCACCTATGCGGGCTGTCTGCTTGGTCGCCGCCTTCTCCAGCTCGGCGATCTCCCTCCTGCAATGCCTGGTCTGTCGCTGCTCCGCCTCTAGGTCTTTCTTGGATGCTTGCGCTGCGCTCTCGGCTTCCGTTTCTAATCTTTGTACCTGAGCCCTCAGCTTGGTCGTCGACTGCTGCCGTTCCATCGCCGCAGCCAGCAACGTCTTGGTCTGGATCAGCTCCTGGTTGCACTCGTTCAACTGCCTTTCGTGTTCCTGGCGGAGCCAAGCCTCCGTCTGCTGACGCTCGTGCGTTAATCTGATCACCTCCTTCTCCGCCCTGGCCTGAGCCTCGCTCGCTTCCCTACTCTCCTGAAGGCAGGTCCCGGCTTGCTCCTGCAGGATCTCCTGCCTTTTCTGCTGGGCCGGGCTCGGCTCTTCGCTTCTCACCTGCTCCAGTTGCTTATAGCGCTTGTGGAGCTTATCGTACGCCTCTGAAAGCATCTCCCGGTCAGACTCGGCCTGCTTCTTGGCTTCCTCCGCGCTCAGCCACCTCCTCTTCAGGTCGTTGACGACTTCCTCTTGGTCGTCGTCTTTGCTGAGCTCTTCCCTCGACTCGTTTGAGTTGGCTCGCATGCTCTCCGAGGTAGTAGGCGAGCTGGTCATCTCCTCTGGGCTGCACAGCTCCACCGCGTCCCTCGCCCGCCTCGGCTCCTCGCTCCGGACTCCGTCCGCGCTCCTGCAGCTCAGTACGTCGAAGACGCCGGATAGTCGATCCCGAATGCGTCTGAACTCATCTTGGACCGGATCTCGAACCGCATTGGGTCTGTTGTTCTGTTCCGCTGCCATGGCCTGGCGGCGGGGACCCTTGCTCATGATGAATATAAAACGGGGCGTGACTCAACGCCCCATGTTGGGCGCCAATTTTGATACGTCGCGGTCCGATGAGTGATGTGAATGATTCTCCCTGGTGCAATCAACCACTAGGAGCCTGGACAAGAACAATGGAAGCTGCAATCAAGCCTTAGTCTAAATAAATGTAATCAATAAATTCAGACCTCCATTTTGTTCAATTCCTGTGCCAGTTGAGTCTTTTATTTCTCTTTCTCTCCCTCAGCACCACTCTGCCTGGTAAAAGGGAACAATCATGGGAAAACCCAAACATATATATTCATACATAACAAATAATATGCATTCTTATGGACTGATCAACCTCTACATAGTAAAGTAATTTGATAAAAGTAATTTGTAATTTGTAATTTGTAATGCTCTAGACCTAAGAAAAAGTAATTGTAATTGTAATGAATTACAAATTTTAGGAAAAGTAATTGTAATAGTAATTTACAAAAAAAATGTAATTTAATAATGTTTGGGTGTAATGCATTACATTTTCTTAGATGTAATAGTAATGTAATGCATTACATCTGAAAAGCAATGTCTAAATGCCTGACGACATTCTTATATGTGGCCTTATAAGACCAATTTTATATATTGAATTAAATACACGCTTATATCACTATTAAAATGAAGTACAACATTAAGGAAAACAGAGAATTAATGTTATATTCTCTCTAAAAAATAAGTGTCTTCATAAGAGGTCTTAAATCCCAGCATGAGGTACATCATGAGCATTGTTCGAGATTTACATTCGGAAGAGTGTGTTACCAAGGCAAGTAGAAAATCGACATTGGACGTCCAGCTGTCTGCTCTGCTTTGTAGAAATTAATCTGGATTTCTCTCCGAATATGCTGCTAAAACGCTCTTCCAAAAAACGCTCCTCCTGTTTTAGGACAGTGCAAAAACGCTCTTCCTTATTTTGCCCAAGAAATATACATGTGGTGCAAAAACGCTCCACTACATAGGAGTCCAAATAAAGCTCCACTATATATAAGTAGTAAAAACGCTCACAAGTCCAAAAAACGCTCACTATATAGTTTTAATAGAACACAATCCTCACTTTAAATGTGTACTTAATCAAATGAATGAAGTGTCTTCTGTGTGCATCTTTGCATTCAATGAACACTATAATTTTATATATACAGGGTGTCCCACAAATACTTTAAGTAAATGCATTTTTTCATGTTTCACTTCAATGTGTTTGTTAGTGTGTTCCTTCAGTGCACATTTTGATGTTCCATTTCAATGTGTTTGTTAGTGTGTTCCTTCAATGCACATTCTGATATTCCACTTGAATGTGTTTGTTAGTGTGTTCCATCAGTGCACATTTTGATGTTCCACTTCAATGTGTTTGTTAGTGTGTTCCTTCAGTGCACATTTTGATGTTTCACTTGTGTGTGTGTTAGTGTGTTCCTTCAATGCATATTTTGCTGCTCTATTTCAATGTGTTCCTTCAATGTACATTTTCATGTTCCACTTAGTACAGTACTTGCACCATTTTTGACGTTTTAGGCACATATCAAGGTATACAACGTCATTCTGCGCGTTTGTAGTTTTTCTCCAATTTTGTAATGCTTTAAGTGGGTGGCTGGACGTTGAACGAAAACCATTGAATGATTTTTTTAGTGTACATTGAACGAATCTTTTTGGACATTGAACGAATTATTTTGGACATTGAACGAATTTGGGCACTTGGAGAAGCATGAGTGATGTAGCAGCCTTGAGGCTTTTGTGTGCCATAATAAAAAATTATGATATCCCTACATAGCCCACTAAGCATTATAATCTAGTCATGCAAACTAATTAATGATTATTTTTCTAAATAACATTTAAAAAGAAGCTGTGGAAAATTTAGTTCATTACTTCAGACTTGTATGTAAGTCTTATCTAAACAATCCCTCCGGGCTCCAGAAAGCAAATTTGATCTTTCACATCATTCTATGCCAAGGTAGTTGATTTTTATGTGCAAAGAGTACTTGATAGTACAGTTGATAGTACTGAACAATAACTAAGGCAATCTTCCAGAAGGCAAAAGATACATTCATTAGTAACTAATATTATATAGTAATATACTCATTAATTTAGGTCTAACATC
Source organism: Tisbe holothuriae (assembly GCA_900659605.1). NCBI lineage: Eukaryota > Metazoa > Arthropoda > Copepoda > Harpacticoida > Tisbidae > Tisbe > Tisbe holothuriae. The sequence goes on along the minus strand of LR140412.1, from coordinate 2,933 downwards.
ATCCTTTGTAGGTACATTTAAAAGGACAATATTATGGGAACCTTTATCATTCAATGTCCAGAAAAGTCAATTATTTTTTGTTATGCATATAATGATCTTGAATCTAATGAATGTCCCTTTTTGGATCATGGAATGTTTTATAGCTCAAAATCAACATGAAGTTCAACATCACACAGCACATAAAATGGGCATGTTAAATATCAACAGTAGCTCAGCATTGTTCATTTTAATGATCAAATGTGAGACCGAAAACGATGTGTTTTTGGAAGTATTCCTTTTTCTTCCTATTGCAAGAAGTTTTTGGTGAATACGTAGACATTTTTGGTTAATATTCCCATGTATGAGCTCTCTACCTAGGTAACCCATCATGTGGCTTCATACTGTAATATTTTTTTAAATAGTGATCCCTTATTGTATATTTTTGGCACTACCTTTCGGTTCATTCACTAGAACGCCGTGATCGCAATTTTTCATCATCATGCCACAGGGGGGCCCTGTGACCCAGAAGGTGTTTCTCTGCTGCAACCTTCTGGGTACCCACACAGGGCCCGAGCAACTTGCGACCACGGCTACTACGTAAAAGGCATGTACTCTATATAAAGTGTTAACAGACAATTCCATACTTGAACTGGCGCTACAAGGAATGCTTAAAAAAGGCATGTTGGTAGAAAAGGCAGCCTTAAGTGAGGAAAAGATTAACGCAAACTTCTGTAGCTGTATTCATTATCTTTACATAACCTCATCATCATAAAGACTGGGTTCATGACAATGTTAACTTTGGTGTGCATTCACAAATAAGAAGTTCTTCTCCATAGCTAGGGTCATTTGAATCCTTATAAAGACTGTGGGTCCATGACACAATGTTAATTGTGTGTGCGTTCACAAATCCTTCATAAATTCATTAGGTAGAGGGACATTTCAATTTTCAATCATCTTAAAGAGTGTGCTCATAACAATGCTAGCTTTTGTGTGCATTAACAAATCACAAGATCCTATTCATAGATACCTACCAGGATCATTTGAATGTTCATTAGTTATTACAGTAACTATTACCAATAAAATATGGCATTCAATTAATCTGTAACATTAATTTGGGTGTTCTTGCCTGCTTTGAGGCGACACATTGGGCGTGTTCATGAGGAAACCAAGTATCATTTTCAATATAAGAAGTTCAGCTCTTAAGTATAAAATTGTCTTTTCGAAATGGAAGAATGCCTGAAGAGTCATTTTAGTTGTGTTCATAAGATGTCAGTAAATAATATGATGCATCTTTAAAATATATATAAATCATTACCAGGAATTTGCCCATCCATCACAACCCCCATTTATTGCATGGAGCGTTTTCTGGACACATGGAGCGTTTTCTACTCTTATGTAGCTGAGCTTTATTTGGAATAATCAGCTTTGCCTAAAATTGCACTGAGCGTTTTTAGTCCTGAGCGTTTTCTGGAAAAGAGGCTTGAGCGTTTTTTGGAAGGCCTAAATATGGAAGAGCGTTTTCTGGAAGAGCGTTATCCTAACCATACCTTCTCTCCTTATCTTGACCAGGGCAGATACCGGTTTGTTGACCCTATTCAAGAATTAAAACGTCCTATCATAGACTTTTAAACCTCCAAAAGGAACACAGTTATAACGGTATTGACAATAGATGGCACTGTTGTCCATTTCTTATATATTTTAAAGGTATTTACTGGGGGGGAACCATATTATAAGCCTATTTATGGTGATCGGAAATTCATCGTGGCATCCGCATTTTACGCATTCGCAGACTTATTTTTAAGCTTCTCTTGTTGCTCCAAATACGGGACACATGTACCTAATAAAGATGTACAGGAGAGTCTACAGCTGCCAAAAATGACATGTAGGGCAGAAAGAGCGCGGTTAGGTTACTTTTCGAGGGCGCTCAGGACAGGTTACTTTGTTGTCCTGTTGTGCCCAGGCTTCTTCTCTCATTCTGTCCGCCGCGGAAACGCCATGTCGTTTTTGTCAGCTTGAAACCTCGCTTCATACGCGGCGCGCGGGTGAGCTCTCCTACCTTGGGTTATTTTATCTAAGACGGGACAGCTACAGAAGCAAAATATGTATATTATAAACACTATTCAGGGGTGAGGAGACATTATTAGGGGTAAGGGGAGTAACACAAGTGCCGACTCAATGACATACTTTTTATTAAATAGTTTTTTTTTCCTTTTTCACTCTTCTAAAAATATGCTCCGCTGTATTAATGAGTTCGGTACGTCTGATACTATCAAGAGATAAGATGTAACTGATGCTCTAGGAGCTTGTATTTGGTAACAACGATTAGTGTACATATTGTTACAAACGTCGGTTCGTACCGACAAGATATCAATAACTCATTATCATCAACATACTTTCACACCCTTTAAGTTGGAGTTTAAGATATAGCTATACCCTTCTTCCCACTTATGTTTTCTATGGGGTTTCAAAATACCGCTATGTTTCTTTTTCTTCCTTTCCTTGTGGGTGTTACTACTTCTGGGCTCGATAAGAGTTATGTTTGCCTCGGTTTACTCGGGCGTATACTTGAGCATGGGGAATCCGTTCCTGTTGGGCATCGGGAAGGGGTTGCCGCTGGTCGCGGTCCCTGCGATGGCGGCTTCGAGATCCTCGATTCTCCTTGTGGCCACTCTGGACGCGCTCCGTCTCTCCACATGTTTGGTCATGTGCTTCTTGGCCTTCTTGAAGCAGAAGTACATCAGTACTGTGAATAGGATTCCGCCGATGAAGGCCAACACGATGATCCCCGAGAATGCATGTCCTCCTCCGTTCTCCCCAATGTGCATATCCAAAAACCTGAAACCGCCCAGCTGTGAGTTCTGGGCGTTTTGCAGGTTTGAGTTGCCGTTGGCCTGGGATGCCTCGGTACAGGAGCTCTGGTTTCCCATGTTGCTGGTGGCTTCCTGGTTGCTGGA
>LR140411.1:0-17114 GCA_900659605.1 Tisbe holothuriae | reverse complement strand
CGGGTGCTGCAACTGGATCATCGTCCTGCCCTACCTTCTTGCACTCGACCACGAGGAAATTCGGAGTGGCAAGAGGAACCTGCTGCAGGACATCAACGTCACCGAGTGGCAGAGGCTGTCCAACCTTAACGCCTTCTCCCTGTTCGAGCACATTTGGGCCGTATGGCGTAAGAGCGGAGTCGAGGCAGTCCCGCTGGTACAGAATGCAATCTTCAAGCTGGCCAGTTCTAACGAGATGAGGAACCTCTTTGCTCAGCCATCAGGAGAATGGATGCAGACGCTCCCGTTCAGGCCGCTGGTGGACAAGTTCTTTGAGGTTACGGCCACGGGGAAGGTAGAGGAGACGTTTCAAGTTGGAAAACGCCACATTCTGTCACGACTTCAGATTGAACTGGCCAGGGAACCTGAGGATGGAAATGGCTTCAGCCCTGAGGATATTCAGAGGGTCTTCTCTACTCACAAGTCCGAGGGCAGCAAAGTCACCAGTCGGACGGTCGTCCTGCTGGAGATGCTGGTTCTTCTCTCTCAGGCAAAGACGGCTCCTAGCAAGGACATCAAGGAATGTGGCGGGAACCTACTACATGAGTGCTGCAAGTCCCTAGCCGCAAACTTGTACATGAAGAACCATTGGAAATCATGGGCGGCACTTTACGATGTCGCCAACCGTCTTGGACTTGAGGAAGACGTCGACTCCGCTTTCAGGAGACAGCTCAAGTCCTGCAATATGGAGGACTGCATGGACATGTACGCCGAATGGGATGACGACCTGGCACCCGACCTCCTCGACCAGGTTCTAAACATGGCCGTAGACATGCTTGTGGCTCAGGTTGCTGCCGGCAGCAGTGAGGGCAGGTGGACAGGGCGCTTCAAGTCCTGGTTCGGCGGGTCTCAGAAGCAGAAGGCCGTGGAGCTGCTCTCCAGTTTTGTCACCAAGACTTTCGGCAATGGCGTCGACAGGGCCCAGATTATCAAGATGTGCCACGGTTCCGAGATCAGGATATTTGCGGTCATGGAAGAGTTCAAGAGCGACTTCAGCCGGGAGGTCACCGACATCTTCAAGAAGGCGGCGAGCGTTGTGTGGCAGCTTAGCTCGGACTTGAAGGACGGGCGTTGCACTATCCTCGACTTTTTCCGCTTCGACAAGAGTCGAAATAACGTATCTTGGGCGAACCTCGCAGAGCTACAGACCGCGTTGAATGTGCTCACGAAGCAGAACTTCCCTCAGTTGGACACGGCCAGAGTTAAAGAGAGAAAACGCAAGGCCAAGGAGTTCACCTTGGCCAGCGATATCATGAGGAACGTCCTTCCCATTCTGAGGGATGAACACCACCCCATCGAGCCGGAGAGCTTGCCGACCGTGCCCGAGCTGTCCCAGGTGGTGCTCCACCAATTGGACGAAGGCTTCACCTCTCTCCTGCATGTCAACCAGGCTGAGCTGGAGCTGCTGGCATGGTTCTCCAACCTTCATGAGCAGAGCCTCGTCTTCCCAAAGCTCTGGTACGAGACGATGATGGACGTTGTCGGCGTAGAGGACGAGCCTGAGAGCGAGGACAGTGAAGACGAGATGAACGTTGCGCGGGTGATGAACATCGCCAAGTCGTGGGTGGTCTACAAAGCGGGTTTGCCGCGGGCTCGTGCTCAGATCGAAGGCCTTTTGGGCAGAATCAAGGACAAGAGCATCACCATTCGTGAGTTGGAGGCTCTCCTTTCAAAGGTCACCAAGGTCGATCAGGAGTTGCAAGTGCTTGGCGCACAAGCCGCTGTTCCCCAAGCGCAGTTCCTACAGAGATTCCGCACCCTGGAGAGTGCAGTTGAGGCATTTGAGGGAGCTCTTCAGGTAGCAATCAATAACAATAGCCTTTTTGCGGCACATCATAATATTCATTATTTTATTCCATTTTTCAGGTGCTGAGAATCGACTCACTTAGATTTAACGACGTTCAGGTCATCAAGGCTGGATTCCAAGACGACGATTTCCCCGACCGACAAGTGAAGGAGCTATCTGCCAAGCTGATCCAGCAGGGGAAGCTTTTCGAGTCGTTCAAAAACCTAGACGTGAAGCTCCTTCAAGACTTCCGACGGTGCGGCAAAGTCGTGCGTTGGCTGCAGGAAAACATCAAAAGCAGGCAGGAACTGAAGGCGTTCATGGAACTGGCCTCCATCTCAGCCGGCGAGTCCGACATGGACCTACAGAGGATGATGGTGTTGCAGACCTCGGTGAACGGGTTCGCGCCGCTCTTCTATGATATCGCTGAGGGCAGCACGCTGGACGAGGTGATGACGGCCTTGAAGGTCGTGTTCAAGAATCGAGAGGCAAACCCGGACCTTGGAAAGAACCTTTTGGACACCAACCGTCAGCTCGCGTGGATCAAGGAGATCCAGGACCGACACGGATCGGTTGAGGCGTCTTCGCTTACGACCGTAGAGCACATTAACGGCTCGGGCGTGATTACTATCCGCTGTAAGGGCCCGAACGGTCGATGGGCTGAAGCTCTTGATGCCGTCTCCCTGCGCGTGAAAGTAGCGACTGAGCAGCGCACCATGAAGCACACCGAGTTGGACGAGCTGCGTTCCAAGCTGATGCTCATCACGGTTAAAGAGGGCGGCGAGAGGGCCGTCGAGAGATACACGCAAGTGCTGGACAACATCGAGAACATTGCCAAGAAGTTGTCTGCTCTCCTTGATGCGGGCTGCCACCTCTTCTCTGAGCTCAAGCTGGATGCTTTCTTTGACGTCAGCCAGAAGGTCACCATCCGTGTTGACTTTGGCCACAAGAGCGGAACGGTCCTCTGCCAACAAATGCAGATGGAGGTTGGCCTGGAGAGGGTTCTCGCGTTCCTTCAGGAGGTCACCAACGATTGGCACTGTTGCATTGGCGAGCTGCGCGAGAATCACCCTTGCCTCAACTACTTCACGACGGAGCAACTGGTGCATCTTAGTGGCGATCTGGCCAAGCTGGTTCATTCTCCTTCGAGGGACGCGCAGCTCTCGTTGCGCTCGACCATGCTGATCAGATCGGCTTGCCCAGAGCTTGCGCTGCCCAACCTGAAGTGCCAAGTCTTGGCCTCCTATCAGAATGCGCTGGACCACATGCGTGGCGATGTCGACAGGATCGTCGAAGACTTTGACATGGCGTTGGATATTACTACTGAGTCCGAAGACAACGTGATCGACTTTAAGTCCACGCCAGTCTTCCATAAACTTGTGAAGGGCCTCAGCATCCCCGAGCACGTCGCCATCGCTTGCATCGCACACTTCCACGGCAGGGATCCCGCTGCGGACATGGACGCCATGGAGGAATGGTGTCTGGATCACGAGGAGGACGAGGAGGACGAACTGGAGGCGCTGGTAGCCGAAGTGACGGAAAGGCTGCAGAAGATAGACTTGGAGGTAATTCTTTAAACATTCGTATTACACTTTCGTAAATACCCTTTCGACAGTGGTCAACTTGGGAGATAATACTACTAGTTATACAGTCTGTTCCTCTCGAGTTGTCTTAAATTATTATTCGTTTTGGTTGTATTTATTTTTTTGGAATATTTTATTCATTTTGAGTTTTTAATCACTGAAATAATGCAAGATGTCTAAAAATTATTTCACTCCCCCTTTACAGCGTGAAACCGTTGCTCCAGAGCCGGCACCACCTGTTCGAGAACCAGAAGCACCAGCAGTGGCTCCCGCACCAACTGTGAACATTGCCATGCAGGGCGCCAAGAGCGACCTTGAGAGGAGCCTCGTCCAACGGTGGGCGTTCTTCCGCAATCAAAACAACGAAGACCTGGACGCCAAGGACTACATCTCCTTCGAGTGCTTGGGAGTCTGCATTGGAGGACTCATAGACAAGTTCCAGAGTGAGCCTAATCGGCTGTTTCCTCAGTACATGAAGAAGGGAAGGCCCAACCTGCTGTTGGTCCCTGAGAAGGACATGCACAAGACGGCGGTCATGCTATACCAGGCTGACCCTGAGAAGCCTCCTCCCACTCTGCCCGAGGTCCTCGTATGCACCAAGGCCACTACTAAGGAGGAGGTCGAGCTTCTTTGCCGGCGCGCATTTAAAGACACCACCGGCAAGATCTTCGTGGTGCTGCACGCCCACCTGCTGAGCTTTGAGATCAGTATGCATACGGAGAACCTGTTCAGCCAACAGACCTCGGCCGACTTCAAAATCGTGTTCATCTCCAACGATGAGGACCGGGAGCAGTCCTACATTCGAACGGCCTTTGAGTCCTACGAAGTCACTGCGCCACCGCCGTCAAGAGCCTCCGTTCTGGAAGAATACCTCAAAAAGTGTCAGTACAAGAGGATCAGAGATGACGAGGCTTTGAATCACCCAGATCCCGATCGCTTCTTCGTTCGCCTGGTGGAGTCCGAAGAGTACGGCAACGGCAAGACACTCGTGATCAAGGAGCTGTCGGCCCAGGGAACGCTTGCCTCGCACCTCAGTTTGGATGAGGACGAGATTGACATTGCCGGCGTCATCAGCGTGTGGAGCAAAAACTGGGAGCTGGACCGTCGTGGCTACGCCGTGTATCACCTGGACGCAACCCTCACAAGTGACATGAGCCGAAATAACCTGCTGTTCTCCCTCTGCGTTTTGGGCGGCCTGTCCGACCCGAGCGGCAAGGTGTGGGTGTGCAACAACACGGACGTGGTCATGACCGAACTGACGAGCGCCAAGAGCAAGGAGAACGAGAAGCCTTTCTTCAAACTGCTCCCAACGATTCACTGCAAGAACCCGCGCGACGTTCTCCGTCTGCTTGAAGAGCTGGGCGAGGAAGGAAAACCTGACGGAGACCTAATCAAGGTCAACGACGAGTGGTGTCATCTCATGAATAGGAACGTCTACATGTCGGAAGTTATTCAGAGGCCGTATCAATATCTTTCCCTGCCTCCGAGAGATCTCGACGCATTCTCCTTCACTGGTCCGAGAGGAGTTGGAGAAGCTGCCTCATGTCTCCGTCGTCTACTCGACGCCTGCCCAGTGAAAGTCCCGTCATGGACTGAGCTGCTCCACTTTGCAAGCTTTCTTAATGCTCAACTGTCCTCAACGGAGCAGTCCGTGTTCTGCAATGCTGCCATAATGGGCGACAGTCTGCGCGGCTTCAAGTCTTTTGTTGTGGAATTCCTAGTGCAGATGGCGCAGGACTTTGCCACAAGGAGTGTGCGGATCAGCGATGAGAGTCACGGAGAGGGGTTCATGATCCCGGAAATTGAGGAGCGGCGGCAGTGGGAGCAGAGTCCACACCCCTACATCTTCTTTAATACGGACAACACGCTGTCATTCTTTGGAATTTTTGTTGACCGCGACCTGAATCTCCTAAACGAAAAGACGCGAGAAGTCATCAAACCCAGGTTTATCAGAGGAACTCTTTACCAGGATCTCCGCACTCAGGGAGTCGAGTTCAATAAGCAATTTGAGACCCAGCCCAGAGAGGAGAAGCTGGCCCGGCTGTGCACAGTCATCGGTGTTCCGGTCACTGACCCTGATCCCAACTACGAGCTCACGTACGACAACGTGATGAAGATGCTTGCCATCTTCATGCGCTTCAGAAGTAACATCCCTGTGGTCGTCATGGGTGAAACTGGCAGCGGCAAGACAACGCTTGTCAGGTTCATGTGCGAGTTGCAAAGGGGTGGAAGAGATGTCAACAACATGCTCATTATGAAGATTCATGGTGGCGTCACAAAGAAGAGCATCCATGCTCATGTGAGAAAGGCCATCACCACAGCCCGAGAGAATACTAATAAGGGTGTCAAGCAGACTGTCCTCTTCTTTGATGAGGCAAACACAACATCCGCCATCAGCACCATTAAGACTGTGATGTGTGACCGACTAGTGGACGGCGTTCCAATCCCAGGCAACATTGGGTTGCAATTTGTGGCCGCAGTCAACCCGTACAGGAAGCACTCAGATGAAATGATCAAGAAGCTGGAAGAAGCTGGTCTGGGATATCACATCCAGGCAGATCAGACAACTGACAAATTGGGCAGTATTCCCATGCGGAGACTGGTGTACCGAGTCCGAGAGATTCCCCGGAGCATGTTCCCCCTTGTGTGGGACTTTGGCACCTTGGACTCTTACACAGAGAAATTGTACATCAGGCAAATGGTCGACAAGTGGCTACCAAGGAACGGCTTTCCCGATAAGCAGCTACTTCACCTTATAGAAGCTGTGCTGTCCGTGTCCCAGGAGTTCATGAGAAACCAAAAGGATGAGTGCTCGTTTGTTAGTCTGAGAGACGTCGATCGAACCCTCAAGGTCCTGTCTTGGTTCCAGTCCCACCAGGACTCTGTGCTGGACAAATTCGAGATGACCCGAGCGGCCGAGAAGGATATGCGCGGCATACCCGATGTCGTCTTCAACCTGGTCCTTTCCCTTGGAGTCGCCTACTACGTCCGTCTGACGAACCGCTTCGACTTTGCCCGCGAAATTTCGTCGTGTCTCGACCGTCTGCCGCAGCCAATCAAGCTCCGTCCTGAGCTGTTCGTCGATCTGGTGGAGAAGTGCCAGAACCTGTTCATTGACGACCTCCGACTGGACAACAACATTGCCAAGAACCTGGCGCTGAAGGAGAACGTGTGGATGATGACTCTGTGCATCGAGTTGAAGATCCCGCTGTTCCTCGTGGGGAAGCCTGGGAGCAGCAAGTCGCTGGCCAAGACGGTTGTCAGCGACGTGATGCAGGGGGAGCAGTCCTACTCGGAGTTCTATAAGGAAATGAAGGAGGTAAGAAAAGAGCATTTATTTTCCTTTTCCAAGTGAAAATAATGCCTTATAATATGCTTAGTACAATCGAAAAACTGAACATTTTCTTTCTTCTTATTTGCTAGGTCCAAATGATCTCCTTTCAATGCAGTCCTATTGCTACAGCGGGTGGCATTTTGGGCACCTTCAAACAGAGCCAGAAGTTCCAAAAGGAGAGGGATCTGAACAAGTACAGTGCTGTTGTCGTGTTAGATGAGGTTGGGCTGGCTGAGGATAGCGAAAAGATGCCTCTGAAGGCCCTACACCCACTGTTGGAAGATGGCTGCATTGACGAGACCCCTGAGCCTCACATGAAGGTGGCCTTCATTGGCATCTCCAATTGGGCGCTGGACCCTGCAAAGATGAACAGGGGCATATTTGTTTCCAGAGGAGTGCCAAAGGAAAAGGACCTGCAGCTGAGCGCAGAGGGCATCTGCAAAAACGACGATGAAGCCTTCAAAAAGATGAGGGCTATCATCCCGAAAGTCACCAAGGGCTACTATGCTCTCTACCAGGAGCAGGAGAGGGAGTATTTTGGTCTTAGAGACTTCTACAGCCTCATCAAACGCCTGTTCAATGTCGCCAAGGAACAGAAGAAGATAACGGAAGAAGACATTATTGCTGCTGTTCAGCGCAACTTTGGCGGCTATTTCGGCAACTTTGACCCTGTGGATTTCTTCTTGAACAAGATCGAGTTGACTGCCCGACCTGACCAACGCATCTGCCCCGAGACCCTCATCTACGAAGCCGTCAAGGGCGAGCAGAACAAGGAGTCCAGATACATTCTACTGCTGACCAAGAATAATGCCGCCCTTCGAATTCTCCAGGAAAAGGACGACCTGGTGGACAAGCAAAAGACTCAGGTCATGTTTGGGTCCAGCTTCCCTCAGGACAAGGAGTACACACACATCTGCTACAACATCAACAAGGTCAAGATTGCAATGCAGTTGGGCCACACTGTCATTCTCTGCAACTTGAACAACCTCTACGAGAGTCTGTACGATGCCCTGAATCAGAACTACGTAATGCTGGGAGGAAACCGGCTTGTCGATTTAGGTCTGGGCACACACCGGGTCAAGTGTAAGGTGCACGAGGACTTCAGGCTGATCCTTGTCGCCGAGGACGAGGAGGTGTACAAGAAGTTCCCTATTCCTCTCATCAACCGACTTGAGAAGCACTATCTGGGTATGGAGACCATTCTTCAGCCCAAGATGCTGGATTTGGTCAGGAGGGTCCACGTGTGGATCAACAAGTTCTGCGAGCTCAGGGGTCAGGCTGGCCGCCACCAGATGCAGCGGCAGCAGCAGAAGAGGACAAGCTTCACCCCTGGCGACGTCTTCATTGGATTCCACGACGATATTATTGCGTCTGTGGTGCTGCGACTTCAGCTGGGGTACGAAGAGGAGGGAGAGATTGAGGCTCACGTGCGCGACTTTTTGGTCTCGTGCGCCACGCCCGACGCCATCATGCGCCTTCCGGAGTCACGACTGGAGGAAGCCGATCAGGTCGACATCTTTGAGACCTACTACATGCGGCAGGACCACTCGAGCCTGGCCCATTTCCTGGAGGACTGCCCAGTGGAATACAAGCTTCTGCAGGTGACCACATCCAGCCGACTTCTGACGAATGTCGGACGTGCCGAACTGGAGCAGCATCTGAGGCTGAAGCCGAATTCGTCCACGCTCCTCACGCTGCAGCAGTTTGAAAGCAGAGTTCTGTTCGAGAAGCACCTCAAGGAGTTCATGGACAATGGCGACCAGCGCTTACTTCTCATCCAGTCCGACGTGAGCTCTGAGGAGAGCATAAAGCTGATTGAGTGCGCTCGCTTTGTGGCCCAGGACATTGTCTTGCGGAAGCAGCGGCAGGACCGCCCCAATTTCCGGGTGGTGTTTATCATCCATGTACCGCGCGTTGCGGGAGGCGCCTTCTCCGGCATGTCTGTGCATCCGTGGATCAGCTTCCACATCGACGAGCTGAGGGGACAAAAGCAGCACGCGATCGACATCCAACGTCTGAGCGAAGAGAAGAGCCTGTCCTCCGCCTTGGACAAGAACCTTCTCCCTCTTAGGGAGTTGATCACGGAGGCTGTGCCAAAGGCAGCTTCTTGCATGCAAGCGGACCCGGAGAGGGTGCAGCGGAGAATTGACCTTCTGCTGAGAGCGTTTCAGTCCCGGGATATTGGACTAATGGAGCAGCTTTGCCGATCGGTGCAGGCCCAACTGGAGCACTCCAACAAGCTGAGCAACATGAGGCAGTGGCTCATTGACATCGCCATGGACAGTACCTACCTCAAAGAGGGCAACACATACCAGAAGTCGGTCTGGTTACACGTTCAGGACCAGATTGTCACCCCTCTGAGGTCATGTATTGAAATCCTGGACATGGACCACGGGCTCGAGTTGCTCGACTCCGACCAGCCGTGGGTTCCCAGGGCTCTCGTGCAGTTCTTCCGCGTCCTCCCAGCTGGCATCGGCAGGGGTGTCAGTAGCATTGACTGCAAGTTCCCCTACTCTCGGATCATTCTGCAAGAGCTGGAGGACCTCTACAAGGCTGCTCATAACAGCAGTCGGCTCCTGCAGATTGCGTTGCAGGGCACTCATTTGGCGGACGCCCTCAAGAATTGCTTCGACAGGAGGGATCCCGCCATTCACAGCTTCCTCTCGGATACGGTCCAGCTCAACTTCGACCTGACCAATTCCCCCGAGGAGGCCAAGAATATCCTCTGTGAAGGACTGTATCAGGCCGCCGAAGTGGTTCGCCGTGAGCGCCTCAAGCCCACCGAGATGGACGTTGTGATTCGGGATGACGACGAGCAGATGCAGGGAACGGCCATCGTTCAGTGGGACATTCTCTCCCCGACCGATATCTTCTTTGCGCTGCAGACACTGCGCCCGAGGCTGGTCTTCATCAACGACCTCCTGCGCTTCATGCCAGAGCTCTGTGCAGAGGCCGAGCAGCTCTTCACGACTAAGAGGAGTGCCACATTCCGCACCGACGTGCTCTTGTTCAAATCTCTTCTGCTGAGCCACACACCAAAGTCGGAGGAACTCCGCACCCGCGAAAAGATTCGCAAGTGGACTCGAAAGGTGCCGCAAATCTCGTCTCTGTTTCAAAGCCTCCGAGGTCTCGATACCCGCGACGAGCTCTTGCCTGAGCTCCAGATGACCATCCAGAGACTGGAGATCGTCAAGCTGTTCTTGAGCCACACCATGGAGTCCACATTCCAGGCGACGGAGGCCACGATGAAGCGGCTGATCAAGCAGCTGGACAAGAACCCACTGAAGACGAGCAAGGAGTTTGACAAGATGGTAAAGGTGCTGCAGTTCGCCAATAAGGAAAGCATCAAGGTAAGGGTTAATTAAAAGTAACTTATGGACGTGCAAAATCGTTTATTTCGATACAAGACAGTCGCTTTTTGACATGTCTAGTTTTGAGATTTTTGACAGCAAAAAGGACTATATCTACTCATGTAAATATTTGCTTATGGGAGGTAGACTGACTAGACCCTGAAGCTAAACTTGCTTCATAGGCAGGTGATCTCTTTGCTCCTTCTTTCTATATTAGCATCAAGTGGAAGACCAACTGGAAGTTAGTATCCAAATTTAGCATTTTACTCATCTTTTTGCTTTTATGCATGAAGGTCTCGTCTCGTCTTGTACGTGCATGCTACCTTTAGTACACAAAGCAAAAATAGAAAAACGACACGAAAATTACTGTCGGTGTATTTAATAACGGAAAGCGATGTCGGTTGCATTTTACAAACCGCACATGCTTATAAAGTCTTAGTTTTTTATATTTTACTATGTCAACTATTTATTTAATAAGCTTAAAATCTCTTTCTTCCTTCTAGTACCATTTTGTCAGCGGCGAGAATGACGAATGCGCGCTCTGCCTGCTGGACTTTGACCGCCCTGGAGTAGAGCCGGTGGCGCTGCCTTGCCACAAGAAGCACATGGGCTGCAAGTCTTGCCTGGTCAATCACTTCGAGGACAAGGAGGGCAATTGGACGTGTCCTGTCACCGGCTGCGGAGATGACATTGACAAACACTTTGAATTTGAATCCACTCTGGACTGCCAGAAGACTGTCCAGCGGCACCAGAAGTTCAAGAAGGACCTTCAGTTCTTCTTCCTCGACGTGCTCCAGCGCTTTGTCTTCGCCGGGATGATCCCCCCGGCGCCAGAGGTGACAAACATGCTCATGTCGTATGTGGTGACGACAAAGCTGGAGCAGGCCCGGACGAAGGCCATCAGTCCTTTCGATAACCACGGCATCGACGCTGAGCCGGTCATCCGCTCGTTCCTCTTACAGCTGCTGCTGCAGGGCAACAACTTTGAGTCGGCCATGGACTCCCTGCAGAGGTTCCTCGATCAGAAGAGGGAGCTCGACCTAGATGAACAGCAGTTCCAAGAGCTCTGCATGCTCGCTGTCTACTGCCTTGAGGATCGGCTGTTGCAGGATGAGACCCTGGATACAACGGGTCGCAATGTCACGCTAACCCTGGATGGCTGCATGAAACTGCTGCGTAAGCAGGAGGATGAAGGCGCGCTTCAGGGAGGGGGTGACTTGCAACTCTTGCTGAATGTGGCCAGGATGCGCCTGGCAATCATCGCCATTGCCCCAGTGCTGCAAGAGCTCGTTACCGAGGCGCAAACACTAGATCGAGACAGTGCTCAGAAAGTACTGGCTAAGGCAAGAAGAGTCATTTGTGACGAGAAGCACGGAGAGGAGCTTCAGCATCATATGAAGAGCTTCCTGGTGAGAACTCTGGTGCGCTTCTACAGCAAGGGGTTGATCAAGGAGTGGCAGCAGTCCGGAGAGTACATTGAGCTGATGCCCACTCAGCTGCAGGAGGCGCCATTTGAGAACTCCACGGATAACTTCTTCGTCATTGGCAACCACTACGGCAGGGTGCGACGGTGCGCGCGCTCCGCACTTGCGGGCAATTTCAATGGGCTGAGAGAGCTCCTGGATGGCCGCCCCGACATCAGGACCGAGTGGATCCTTGCCTTGTACTTCCTCACAAATGTCGAGAACAGACGAGTGGCCAACAGAGAGAACTTTATCGAAGAGCTCTCCAAGCTGGATGGTCTACTCGGCAGGGAGACGACCAAGGCTTTAATGATGGAAGATTCTCTATGGGAGAACTTCAATCCTGGCAACGAGACCCAGCGACTGCTGGTTTGCTTCTTATATTACTTCAAGGTGTCCCTGGGAGGACTGACCAACGGAAACTATCTCCAGGATGCGCTCAAAGAGATCACTGAGCCTCACAACAAGTTCTTCCCTACGATGGAGCAGGACGACAATGCAGAAATCATGGCCGATCTTGTGGAACAGGCAAAGAAAGAGAGTACCTATCGAGGTGCCAAGGCTTACCACTGCCCCAACTGTAGAACACCTTTCATTGTGGCAGACTGCGGTCGGCCCATCGCTGACTCGACTGGCGTGGGCATGTGCCCCGAGTGCAAGACTCCAGTCGGAGGACAGGCGTATAACAAGTTCCTTGGGACGGGAAAGGATAGGGACACCGAGGCTGAGGCAGTCCTTAGAGACACCACTCGCCCTGGCCACATATTGGGCAGCGTGGAGGAGTTTGTTCGTGCAAAGCCAGAGCGCTACCTCAGCAATGTTGAAGTCGCCCTTTTGCGCTTCATTTTGCATGCCTCGATGGCTATTAGGATCCCTCATGATCAAGAGAAGCTTGTCCGTTGCATCGACCCTCAGCCCGAGGAGCCCCTGCCCAAGTTCCTCATGAAGCACCTGGAGCACAACCTC
Organism: Tisbe holothuriae; assembly: GCA_900659605.1. Classification (NCBI taxonomy): domain Eukaryota; kingdom Metazoa; phylum Arthropoda; class Copepoda; order Harpacticoida; family Tisbidae; genus Tisbe; species Tisbe holothuriae. The sequence continues at coordinate 4,593 of LR140411.1, read as the reverse complement.
GAGCAGGTTTGCCACGGTTTGGGAAAGAGCACGGACGATGCTATGGTGCTGCTATTCCACGTGGCGCGCAAGCTGACGTCCCTGAACCCGAGGGAAGCTAACCCCAAGGCTGGATTGAGCGACAAGGAGAAGAGGACCCATTGGGAAAACGATTTTGCCACTAAAGTGCTGAAGCCCGAGGTCGAGACTGCGGCCGAGAGCATTGCTCAATTCAAGGCGAGTGTTGCTGGAGAGACGCGCACAGCGGCCGAAGAGGCGTTAGAAGCGGTTCTGAGCAAGGTGGACGACGGCGAGGATCTGCCCGGAGAACGCATTCAGCTCGCTCCCTTCTGGTACCCCCGGGAGCAGCTGAACATGACCTCTTTGGAGCACATTGTGGGCACGGACAGACTTCGCGACTCTTGCCCCAACCTGTTCCGGATGCTCAAGGGAAGGGCAGGCTTGCAGCATCTGTCCTCCTTGCCAGATCTGCTAAAGCTCCAGTGGACTGTCGTAAAGAGATTCTGCAACAAAATCGAGAGCCCTGTTGTGGATGATACCTCCGTGGAGAGCTTCCTAGCAGAGACCGAGCTCGTGGCGTCCGAGGCCGACAGGAGGAATCTCGAGTCCTTAATTAAGATCTACTTCAACACTTTCAATGCTCTCAAGCATGAGGTGTTCACAAGTGGCCAGCACGGGGAGACTGCAAAGAAGTTGTTGCAGCCGAAGGAAGAACTCGACTTCAACTCGTCTGCTGGCGTGCTGTTCGCCTCCGACCATCCCGCCGGCCAGTGCTTTAACGCGCTCTTGCTGGTACTCGTGGAGAAACATAATCTGCTTCTGGAGTCCTACGCCTCGGAGGGAGACCTCCCGTTGCCAGATCCACAGCCCTGCTCGGAGGAGTTGTCCGTCGACCAGCTGGTAAGAGAAAAGAAAGAATTTCAATTTTCAAGTATTCCACATTTACTTTTGTTCTTTTCCAGGTTCGTTATGACGAACGAGATCTCAACCTTCTCTTGGTGGCCCACTCGGAGTACAAGCTGGAGGTTGGAGGGCGGGAGGAGACCAAATGGGAGCTAAATGCGGAAGACTTTGAGAGGAGCGTTATTGAAAGGTAATAATCTGAAGATACACTATATAATTAATTTAAGAAGCTAGCGTCTACTCTCCCATTTAGGTTCTTCATCGGTCGTGCCAAGCTCCGCTACGAGACCCTTCCTAGATTCCAATTCCGAAACGACGACATCATGACCGTGGCGCTGAAGAGCAAGATTAAACAGGACTGGCTCAACCTCAAGCAGAAGAACCAGATTCGCAAGGAGCTGGACGAGCTGCGGGACGTGGGCAACGTCATCGACAAGCTGCAGACAACGCTTGCCATCCTGCAGAGGACTGATTATCACCTTCCTGAGGAGCTGCTCCTCACGAAGATGGAGCAGTTCCATCTCATGCCAGAGTACGGCGCTCGCGCTATGCTCAACTTACGACTGAAGCATGCGGAGGCCACCCTGGCATTCCTAACCCTTCTGCGCGCACGCTGGATGCTGCGCTACAAGCACGACCCATATAACCTGGTGCAGGAGGAGTACCACAAGCCACTGCCCGAGCAGCTGGTCGATATCAAGCCCCTGGTGGACTGCAAAGAGCTCGACAGTGTTCTCTTCCACCTGCACCTGTTCATCAACGAGCGCTTGAAGAGGACTGCTGATCGCATCAGGGAGGAGGTCGGCATGGACCCTGCCGAGGGCATCCTTCGCGACTACTTTGGCGCATTCCTCGACGCCAAGGACCATGACGATGCATACGGCGTGGCGGGGTTGTTCCACCCCAACCTGCAGAATTGCCACGCCATTGCGCTCTTTGTGGAGCTACTCGAAATTCAAATGCCAATGTGAAGCAGCAATGCAGGAAAACCGTGCCTTTAGAATGTTGAACCGTATATTTTTTTGAAGAGTAAGAAAAGACACAAACAAGTATATTTCATATTGTATTATGTGATAGCAAAATTGTTGTGATACTATCGCCAATATGCTAACTTTATGTGATGGAAGACTAAATACAAATACTTTATTAACGTAAGAATATGTGTACGCCGGTCTTTTTTCCACCTCTGCACGACGCTTTTCTTTATCTAAGGTAGCATTTCCTGCGGCAAACTTTCTCTTTACATATTATAGCACTGTCTCCGATCGGAGCCTTCTCCAAAAGAAAGGCTCTCGTGCAGTCAAGGAGCCTTTTTCTTTCTTTCCGTCCGTTGCATTTCATCTCTTCGAAATTGATTAAACATGCCAAGTCTAGGAATATCTTGTTATGCAGCAGCAGCGATTTTTATAACTCAAAATGACTGACGACATCCTCATCTCCGAGCTGGAGCTGGACAACATCCTGCAGTCGCTGCGCCCGTTCGGGCTGGACGAGATCGGCTGCAAGGAGTGGGTGGCGCACATGTCCATGCTGGAGGAGCTCAACATCCAGGCGGCGTTGCAGGCGCGCAGGCAGAGCGAGGAGTCGGTGCGCGATGCGCTCGTGGACGGCGGCAAGTTGGGTCACGTGCTCAGGGAGATGCTGCTCATCGAGATATGGAGGGATGAAATCCTACCGAGGATTATGGAGGTCGGAGAGCCGGTCTCTTCATTTCAAGTGAGGCATAGTTCTGCTTTTAGCTTTTTCTAAATGAATGAGCGCGTTTCATACCTAAACTAATTATTGTACTCTCTTTAGAGTTACATGATTCTGTTCAATGAGGCAAACCTCCTTAACATTCTTGAGACTTGCTTGTTCCACGAGCCCGCCTGCCAATCTCTCGCCGACGGAGCCATCGACCTTGTCGACTACTGTATGCGCCAGCTGAACGAGCTGCTCAGCTCAGAGACGAACCTTCAGGACGGCTTCCAGGAGAGCAGCTTGGACCTCATTGGGTGGAAGCCGGGAATGCCTGTGCCGGAAGCGCCCAAGGAGACTCCTCGAGAAGAGCTGCTACGACACAAGAAGACGACTCGATTCCAAGTAGGATATTTTTCATCCGTCATGTGTATATAATTAATAATAGCATATTTTAGCTGTCAATGAAGGGTGTGAGTATACTTCGATACTTGAGCGATAATCTTGAGGAGCTGCCCTTGAGTGTGACCTCCCGATTCGTGAGGACGCACGACGTGCCAGTCATGCTGGTCAAGCTGTTGGAAGACCGGCCCTGGGTCCGAAGGCGGAAGGGCAAGTGCGATCAAGTATTCGAGTGCAACGAGTGGCAGGTAATAGACTCAAAAAGAGACTTGAAACATTGTTTAAAAAGGTTGAAACTCAATTTTTCAGGATATTTCTGATGCTAATGAGGTTCAAAAGTTGGAAGGTCAGACGTGGATGACTCTCTACAATCTTCTCTCGAAGCCAGTGGCCTCGGGAAAGTACGAGATCAACGACTACCGCAAGGGCGTGCTGCTCACGCTGTTGCCCTTGTTCACGGAGCCGCTCTGTGAGCAGCTGCCGTTCTTGTCCCCGCTGAGGAAGTGGCTTCTGGAGATGCAGCTCGGGTCGGTGCCGAACGCGAAGCCGATGATTCTGATTGAGCCCGTGGCTGCAATTCGAGACGATCTCATTGCAACGTGAGCATTTTTTTAAAGGCGGCCCTGTCACCCTCAAATGCCCATCATTTTCAGGTATTCCTTCCAATACTCTTCCATCGCCGAGAGCCAAGTCCCGCTCTTCTTGGGCTCTAACGACGGGGCCTTTGACGACGAAATCAAAACGCTGCTCCAATCCTTTGACCGAGAGGCTGTGCAAGATCTTGTCTTTAGGAAAAAAGCCTCTTCTTCGTCCAGTGCGAGCTCCAACAAGAAGCGCGCCAGCTGTTGTGTCGTTTGCTGCGCATCCGTGGCCAAGCACCGCTGCTCTCGCTGTCACACGGAGCGCTACTGCGGCCGGGAGTGCCAGCTCAAGCACTGGCCCGAGCACAAGGCAAAATGCCAGCGGCGGGAGCTAGAAGCGGAGAAGGATAGGCAGGCGGCTAGGCCCAAAGTACAAGAACTGTGACTGCTGTAACACACTATAAAATACACGTTGTAACTTCTTCTTGTATTGAAAGCAATCCTTTCTAATCCATTGAGATCACTTGTAACATTCCCCATTCGATCTTCATTCACACAATCACCTCCGTTTCTCGGCGTCTCCGTCTAGCTGACCAATCCCAGGTAATCGTCCATGAGCGTTCCAATGGCGAATATGTCGGCTGCGTCCACCCTCGTCCCCACGATCTTGAGCCTGATCTCGTCGTCCTGCTGGATGACCATGTCCTCCTCGGCCGTCTTGTAGCACGGCGGGTTCGAGTTTGGGTCGAAGGTCATGTCGGCGGGGATCGAGTGCCTTGAGATGAAGCAGGAGAGCGGCCCGATCTCGGTGAAGAGTCCGACCTTGTTGACCTGGGTGACGACGGCGTCGAGCACCTCGCCCTTGAACGGGCGGAAGACGATGGCCTTGTACTTGACGGGGTAGACGACGAATCCCTGTCCGGGCTGGATGAGTCCGGCGCCGATGTTGTCGATGGTGGTGACGGCGATGACGAAGCCGTACTTGCCGGTGCACGTGCCCTCAACCTCGCGGAACAGCATCTGCTTCACA
>LR140410.1:0-17109 GCA_900659605.1 Tisbe holothuriae | reverse complement strand
GTCTGTGTAATTCAGATAGTTTATTTTAGCGAGTGTCAAAATGCGAGTGTCAAAATGCGAGTGTCAAAATGCGAGTGTCAACGGTTCCTTTTATTCCTTTTTTTCATTTTTGGTTTGAAAAAATTCCTTATAAGGAATATATTCCTTTTTAATTCCTTTTAATTCCTCTTTTCTGACATTTTTCCCAGGTAGAGGTGATTTTTTCGAAAAATATTCCTTTCCTTTTTTCCAAGAAATTTGCGTCGGAGGCCTGCACTTGCAAGTAATATACTCGCGGTTTGAAGTTAGTAAGGTTGCACTTTTTTTGACACTTGCAAAATGGTACCATTTTATTGTATGGACTCTCTTCTTTCATTTAATTAAACAACAAATTGTCAACAATTATGAAATTATGCTTCATACAATCCGGTACGTATTTTGAGCCAGTTATTTTGCAAAAAGTCTTTGTTGCTTAGCAAAATTTGCTCTAAATTGAAACCAAATTGGTAGAATCCTGAATTTTCAATAATTGTAGACACCCATATTGTACTGAAGCAAAAAAAACACCGACTATAGTTGTGACAGGGCTAAAATGAGCTCATATGAATTAATTATGTACTGACGTGTCGGCAACGATTTCTCAGGAGTAGGAAGTGCTAGAGTGCTATAAAATTGCTTCGTAATACATTTTGAACCACTAAACAACTTCATTGAAGTGAACTTTGTTCTCAAATCAATGCTTCATGCCTTTATGGCAACATGAGGCTGCGATCCCTCCAGCTTAATAAATAATACAATTTTTTTTTAATTTCAGATGAATCCCGTACAACCCGAATGGAAGAAGAGAGCAGTTCAGACCTTGTTTTTGAGCCCAATGGGACGACTGAGGAAAAAAATATTGCAAAACAGACAACTTTTAAGACTCCTAAGTTTCGAGCTCCAAGGAGAGCTCAGTAAATTAGTACTTTCTATTGATTTATTAATGATGTAAAATATATGGCTGACATTTTTAATTAACAAAATCTCTGTGTCAAGCCTTCCCTCCTTGCCTCTCCAGCCCTCCGCTCAGCAATCCGTTCAGCTGGGGTTTGTACATTTGCTGCCGCTGCTTCCCCTGTCCCACCTTGGGCACCTCCTGCCGCTACAGGACCGCCTGACCCATCTCCCGCATCTTGGCCATTGTCAGGCGCATCTTGGCCATCTCCAGGCACATCTGGGCCATCGTCTCCAGGCGCATCTGGCTCATCAAAAGGGGAATTTCTGAGCAGGAGGAAGTTATAAATGACACAGGCTGCGATGACAATCCCAGGTCCAGACGTTAGTTCACATCGAATCCCAGTCCTCAGCTGAGGAAACATTCGCTTCAGCCGCCCGTAAATGACCTCTGTGCACTCTGTGCGGATGGCGGAGAGCCTGCTGTTGAAGCGGAGCTTGCTAGGGGTGTCGGCTTGGGTGAAGGGTGTCATGCAGGTTGGCGTCAATGGATATGCACTGTCAGCACAAATCATGTGCAGCCTCTGACTCTCTATTAAACCCTTTGCCTCTGATGAGCCCCAAACACGTCCGTCATGGCACTTACCACTCCAGGTTGAAACCACGTTTCGAATGAAGGCCTTGCCATCGCCGACCACTTGAACATTCAAACTGTAGTGCTGTTTGCGTCCCCAGTAATCCTGAGCCACATTTCCTTGAGGAATTTTTTTGTCCGTTGGTCGCTGGGCCAGCTTAACATGGACACCATCTACACCAAGGGGAATAAATGGTAGAGTGTGCCGCTCCTCATTGTGGGCAGCAAGTTCAATGAGCTCATCAGAATCGGGCCATTTGATAAACTGTTTGGCCTTGCCAACAAGTGCTGCGACCACCTCATGGAAGCATTTATTGACACACCCCTTGGACACTCCCATGAGGTATCCAGCTTCCCTCTGGAAGGCATCGGACACTAAATACCCAATACCCGCCAGAAGGACCTCTCTTGAGGTCAACGGATCTCCCCTGGGATCCCTTGGAGGCAGATCATCCACTATGAGAGTGTGTAGCTCCTCCATGTCCTCCCTTGTCATGCGGAAGTGACGGCGGAACTCAGCATCAGTCAGATGGTTGGCAAGGAAGCCCCGATCCTCACGGCGGAAGTTTCTTGGCCGAGGATGATGTGGTTGCCAGTCGTACAGAATGTCGTCGTCGTCACTGCTGTCCATGTTGATGATGACGCCTCTGTGCTTGGCTGATGGGGATCTTGAACTTGTGGGCGTGGCTGAGGGAGAAGGGCGTGGAGCAGAAGATTCACACGTGAATATGCAGCCGAGGTTGGAGATGAGCACGGTGTCAATGGTAGACGGGTCGATGAGGTTGAAGGTGCGGATCTCGGGGACGGAGTCAACAAAGGTGAGGGTCTTGGAGACTGGCTTCAACGTGCTCCGTGTCGTGTACATAAGATTTGGTCGTGCACATTAAAATTAGGTCGTGTGCATTAAAATTAGGTTGCGCGCATTAAAATTAGGTCGTGTGCATTAAAATTAGGTTGCGCGCATTAGATTTGGTCGCGCGCATTAGATTTGGTTGTGTGCATTATATTTGGTCGTGTGCATTAGCTCGTGTACATAACTACTTTTTAAAAACCCTCAGCTTGTGTACATTGCGTGTGCATTGCGTGTACATAACGTGTGCATAACTTTTTTTATAAACCGGGCTCTGCCCTGAATGTCACAACCAAGAAGGTGAACAGTATTAAGAAGGGCGGCATTACTCAGTTCCTAAACCGGTACAAGGATACCAGGCTGAGAGGGAAGACATTGGAACAGTGCTACACAACGGAAAATCGCGACGCAGGTAGGAACCAACTATAGGGGTTTAACTCTCTCTCTCTGTAGAGCATAAAACCAAATGTTATAGTGCTATATTTTGAATACATTTTAGGGTACGTGGCTAAATTCGGAACAGCCATAGTTGAGACCTACGATGATTACCTGACGAAAGAATTGAACAAGACGATGACCAATGAAGCCGCAAAGGCTGCACTTCTCGACGGAATGACCGACATGATGAGCAAGATGGATATTCAAAATAGGAAGTGATATATTTTTCCGGAAAACAAAAACAGCGTCAATGGTTCCTTAAACTGTAAAAAAATATTTCCCTGTTCTTAAAAAAAACCGATTGTATGTACATTACAATATCCCCCCTAGCAAATGTATAGTTTGAGCCAACTAAATAAAAAGATAAAATGTAGATATCAGATATTTGAATAATGCTAACATGATGGCACTCCTGACAAGAGGTTTTAGAATCTCTTCTCCTGACAATGTCATTCGTATTTATATAGTTTCCGTGGTTTCTTTACTACAATTTGGTCACACATAGGGACGAAACGTATTTCTATTCCCTATAATCTGCTCTACCCCATTGGATACGAAGCCGCCAATATATCTCAATTGACTGGAAGATACGGCGTCTGCTTTGGAAAATATACCCCACTCGAACGGGGATTTATTCCGTTTATATATTCGCATATTCTGCGGTATACGAGTACTCATATTGATCGCCCCTCTTTCGAAATATCTTTGCAGCTGGGGCGCCGCTTTCGAATCATACAACGCCTGTCTTTGATGCAAATGAGATTTTCGTCTATTTAAACCTTAGAGCAACTGTTCATCAGACATAAGCTACTCTGCTTGCTCATGTTGCTCCTTATTGCGTGCGGAATATACAAGGACAATGGCACATAAGATGAAGGTTCTGCTGCCACCCTCTCCAGCAACAGTAAGAACAACCTTGCCACCACCCATTTTTTCCGCTCCCTTTTCTTCCCTCTTCCCTCCATTTCCGTTCTCACTGTCAGCACAAAACGAAAAAGAAAGACAATGAGCTATATGGGAGGTAAGGGGAACATTAATTCCAGTGCAAAACAATATTATATATTAAGATGATATATAAATACATGCTCATGTGATTGAAACAGCTTCATTTAACGTCATTATTACTAATGCCTTTTTGATATAACTCCATTTTGACGCCCTCTTTTTGTGTCTTCTTCTTAACTGTCCCACCCCTGAAAGTAGTAAAGCCCCATTGCCTCCCTTATATTCCCCCGTTATTACGTAGATATCCTGAGCACACAGCTTTAAGCAGGTCATAAACCGGGAGAAGGAGGAGGATGCTCAAAAGGCCGGGACACATCACAGACACCTGCAGCAGCCAGGATGAGGACAGTCTGTAATCAGGGTTGCCAGTTGACAATATCATCGACCAAGTATGACTAGATTACCGCTGGGTTCCATTGGCTGAATAATAACAAGACCCGTTATACCCCAAAGGTTCAGTGCCTTGATAGCCCCTGATTTATATAGGGATATATATTATAAATTCTGGCAACCCTGATCGAGTTTTGCAACTGGACAGAGACCGTCATAATGTTGGCCTAGTTATGGCATGAGAGATCGGATGATGTACCGTTCGGGTTGTTGCAGCTCCTCTGATCTGGCTCTGAATAAACGCTAAATCGGCACTTTTAATAATGTCCTTTCGACTGATAAGAGAACCATTATAAAACCCTATACAAGAGTATCTGTATAAGCTGGACACTTTCTTACCTTGGAGTCTAAACATTAACTTTCATATAAAATCGCATTAATGTCCTAATAATGCTGATCAACTGTGGCCTAAATCACAGAAGCTACATCTGTCGCATTGTATCGTAGGAAGTGCATTATTTCCGCAAACAGAGATATATGATGATAGCAAATGATCAATTGGAAGCTCGCTTTTGAGGCAACAAGACAGCGACTAACTCTCTCTGGTTATGCAGCGATAATTGAGGTTATAGAATATTAACACAGCGGTAGAATGACAATATTTACTGTTGCAGTTGTTCCAATCTGTATCATTTTCAAGCATATAACTTTCCCAAGAATATAAAACCCTTAGCCATCACCAGAGTATACGGTAATTACATTGTACTGTATCTTAACTAACAAAATGACCGCGAAGCCAGCTTTTTAGCATTACCAAGTCTGTAAACCCTTTTGAGCCAAAATTAAGCATCATTAATCCAACTTAGCCGCACATTCATTTTAGCCGACATGGTTCATCACTGATGCACAGTGGATTTTGACTTAAATAAATTTCCTTTTTCTAATTTTATTGTGTCAAGTATACTCATTATGGAGACTTTCACCTAGTCTCTACCCGGCCCATTACAGTTTTAATGGCAAACATTGCATTGTTTTGAAGTCTTTGTTAGATTTAGCGTCACCTAGAAGAAAGACTAGAAGGTCACCGAAAGTAATTAAAATATAGGTTTTGCTCACTTTGATAAGACAAAGACACTCTCTATTTAAATCTTATTTATTCAATGATTTCAATCATATGAAATTTAGCTGACAGTGGTAGGGCCTTATAGTAAAAGTTTGTTATTCACATTGACGGACACGAGTGGTTTGGTCACTTTGGGCTATTCATCACTACTTACCTAAGATTACAGTTAAATGTGACTTTATTTTCCCAACACAATATGAGTTAGAGGTAAAACAATAATGACCTTCCCACTTTATATCTGGCAAACAACTGTATTTCTTGAATGCAACTGATCAAGGCCACTTATTATAAGACCATTTCCCAAATCATTCCTTCAGACCGTGTTGATTTTGGAAGTCTCAATAACATTGGTTCTGAAAATGCCCTACTAAAAAGAACTTTAACTAATGGGTACTTTTAATGTCAAAGCAACTTGTCGGGCTTTATCTCATTGATGCTGCCTTTTGTTTGCTCTCTTTTTTCACTGTTTGCTTTATTGGAGGAGGAGAAAGAAGAATGATCTGATCTTCTGATAATACGAAATATAGAAATAGACAAGACAGCAGAATGACAGTGCATTGGAGACTCAAGTAGCTCTGAGCCGGGGAGTGGTTCTAGTTTTTAATTACTAAAAGCTCAGGACAACCACTCATAGTTTTAGAAGCACTTAAACTTACATTTATGTTAAAGAAATCTTATTATTATCAATTGTTCAAATGATATTTTAGGGTCCAATGGAACATTCCCCTCTGTTGCAATTCTTCCGGTACAAGCAGGAGACAATAGAGTCCGAATTCTTTAGAAAGTACTTCCGGTGTTGATAACTGATAAATGACCGGATGAAAAAGATCAATGAAGTCTAAATTAACTGTATTTTCCTAGTACAGCTCTTCTATTAATATTGGCTAAAACTTCAAAGGTATGCAAAACAAGCTGTGCTTTGAATATAAATATTTTTGTTGGTTTTAAACGTAGGGTACATAGTAACCCATGCCCTTCCAGCGCATTATCTGGACCGTATAAGAACCCATAATCAGGAACATATTATAGTAAAAATCATTCACATATTGCGATACATAATTATACGTACGTACGCGCGCCTAACGTAGTCATGAATATTCGCTCGTAAGTGAAAGCCGCATTCGCATTCAATTTACGCAATTATTATTATGTTTCCCATGTATACATCACTCGAGCCTATGCAATAATGATTATGAGAACTGTGATTATATCCAAATGTATGACATCGAAATCACGGTCGTCGCTTAGGCGCATTCGTTAGACCGTGACCTAAAATTGGGGGAAAATTCAGGGTTCGAGTTTTGCCTTTGGAGACTTCTTGATACGATGGATACAAAATTGTTATATTTTACAAATAAAACTTTAACTAACCGCAAAATTTTCCTTATTAAAAATTGCAAAATATCTAATTTTATATTTTATTAAAAATTGTGTCATATGCGTGCTCGTATGATAAGGAACAGGAAGTTAAATCGACAAGAAATGTACAGCTAAAGATATATCATATATACTAGTGATTTGGTTGTGGTCTCAAGGTCGAATCCTACTTCCAACAGTGGGGACTAACTTGCACTAATATACTGTAGATGAATTTGGCACGAGACATGTCGTTCGTTTTGTCCTTGGTTATTAAAGACAACGCGTACGCCCTTTGCAAAACTGATGTGCCTCTAGTTATCAAGCGCATGTAATTTAGTTACAATATATAAACATATTACATAATAAAGTATATGTACATATGCATTATATATTATATATAAGTTTCAGTAACGTTTTTCGGATGTATGACCTGCCAAATCTTCTTTCAGCTCTGGCATTATGGCAATTAAAGGGCCAGTAGAAAGCTAAGAATATGTGTTAATAGGATGAATATTGGTAACATTCTCTAATTTTAAGTTTTGTTCACAAATAGACAAGTGCAAGTGTACTTTTACTATTCGTATTTGGCTGTCTATGACATGAGCCTAACTACTCCTACTGCCCGCTCCCATGCGATTTGGTTTCTTTCCCCTTTTGACTGCCGTTGCCATTTTTGCCGCATATATTTTGGGTTATATGAGTGCACGATTAGTACCCGCATTTACTGCATGTAGACACCCTCACTGCACAATATATAGAGTAAAATTTGCAGTGCACTCAAGTCATTGATCTATAAGAATGTATATTGAACTGTTCGACGAGTAGATAAAACAACAACATGCATATAATTCAATCCTTTCACCATTAACTTTATACTATATTAAAATATAACCTGATATAATTACTTAATTATTATTTTGAACTGTAACATGCCGACATTTTGGAATCGATCAGTAATGTAGAACATTTGACTTTCTAATGGCCGGAACAGACGACATAGAAAGTAACCGCTTTTTAGCGCTATCTCATTGCTTCCTCAGCGATTTTTGTGGTTTTCAGCGATGAGGAGCATTTAGCGGCACAGACGACAATAGAGTAAAAAGCAATGAAGTATCAATGATTGCATCAACGTTGTTGCAAACGTTTTGCCTGACTTTCTTACACAAAACCACTTTTTATACTTTTAGGGTACAAGTTTGGTATTTATTATGTCACTCATGCATTAAAATTAACGTTTTCTCATTCTAAAACTAAAAACTACTAAAAGAACAGTTTTTATTTAGTAACTTAAATGTTAATTTTTGCTTCTTTCAAAGGTGCTTACTGAATTGATTTTAATTGGGCAAGGCCAAAGGGCTAGTTTCAGTACAAGATTTTGCTGCTTCTAGCGCATACATAGGGCTCCAACATTGGAGTTCAAAAATGCCAAGGGCCACCCCTCAAATTTGGGGCTCTAGCCTTGACATACACTTTAAAAGTATGTGGACAGTTGGAACTCTGTTTATTAACTTTTTATTAGAAATATAGAAATAAAACACAAAGTGACTTGGATACTGCATGTATGAGCTGCCCTAATAATATATTGAAACTTGACCAATTTCTGCAATTTATTGAATTGCAAAAATTTGAAGTCGGTGTAATTTATGCAATTCAATAGATATTGGTCATTCATTGATGAGCTGCCAATAAAAATTGGTTTCTTATTGTCGTGTGTCTCAATAGATTGTGGGCATTGGTCAAAAATCGATTTTTGACCGCTAAACATTGACTAGATAGCGGTCTTCTATGTCGTCTGTTCCGGCCTTAAAACGCCCTCTCAAAACGTTTTTCATGACTTGCATCACGTTTCTTTTAATTGTATTTAAAAGGGGAAAAACCGGTTTTGCAGTTGCAATATGATCCCCCGTCTCACTCATGTGTCACCGCAGGAAGTGGGAAATTTGTTGATTAAATATAGTCTTTGACGACCAAATCAAGGGTCTCTGTATTGTACAGAAATTCCAAAAGAAATTATCAAATAGCTGAGGTTGACTAGACAGGCCTATTTAGGTGCAAAATATGTGATGTGAGATCGGCATGGAAACTGTCCTCTCTACGAGATCCTTACTACCAAGACAGTAATTTTCTTAGAAACTTGAGTCCACTAACGAGTAACGACGTTTCTTAACATTTCAATCCAAAGCAATGTGCTTGAGATTAGTTCTGGATTTTTAGAAACTCTCGATTTACAAGTACTCATATTTCTTCCCCATTTTCCAGGTGTTTTCCACGGGCGCAGCCTCCGGAATCCTCACCAACGACCTCGTCAAGATCATGGAATCCTCTGGCAACACCGGCGTCGAGGCCGACTCGATCGACGACAACATCTTCCAGTGGAACGTCAAGCTCCGCGGATTCACGCCCGGCTGCGACCTCGACAAGGACTTCTGCGCGCTCATGGAAAAATGGGGCTACGACTACATCGAGCTGCAACTCGACTTCTCAATCGATCTCTACCCGTTCTTCCCGCCCTTGGTCAAGGTCATCCGACCCCGGTTGCAGGGCTCCATGATGCTCAGGGTCACCACGATGGAGATCCTCAAGCTGAGCTGTTGGAACCCGGCCCGGGACATGAAGAGCGTGCTCGTGGACATCAAGGGATTCCTGGAGATGTGGGCGAGGCTGGATGTCGCGTCAGAGCGGAATGACCGCGTGCGCTACCCGGACGGGGCTTACATCGACATTGAGCACCATTTGCTGAGTCTTGCCCTCGTGTCGGAGATTGTGCCCAGGGCCAATAACAGGTACGTGGCCAATACGCCCGTGCTCAAAGCGTCGATGCCGGACAGTGCGTTTGAGTCCGGGGCGGCGTCTGGCGAGACTGAGGAGGCTGATCGGCGTGGGAAATCAGCGAGCAACAGTGCCATGCTTACATTTGCTAAGGCAAAGATCAAGGAAATGGAGCTTGCCACGGCTGCTGCTGCGGCTAAGGAGGCCAAGGCTGCCGGGACTAGTGGTGCGGCTGGTGCTAGCGGGTCCAAGTCAAAGGGCACGAGCACCAACGATGCCAAGGATGCCGGTCCGTCAGAGGATAAGGAGAAGAAAGACTCCCCGACCGGCAAGGGCAAAGAGAAGGCAGCTGGAGGAGCTTCTTCTGCAGAGGACAAGATCAACTCAAAGGCCAAGAAGCTGTTCCGATTCTCGCTGAGCAAGGACAAGGAACCCAAGAAGAAGGCGTCGCAGCCCATCGGTAAGAACATGGCCAAGGGCGTGGGGTACTCCAGCTACCTGCAGAAGGGCTGGGACGTCAAGTCTTACCTGGCCGCGCAGAAGGAGAAGGACAAGCAGATTGAGCTCGTGCTGGCAAAGATTTACACCGAGCTGAAGACGATGCACGGTAACCAGCAGCTCGCAGCGGCTGCGGCCAAGAACCTGCCTGACGTGCTTGAAGGAGCCGCTGCGCTCAGCAGTGGCGGTGATGCGTCTTCATCTGATGCAGAGGGTCGCTCATCCGCGTCCAGGAGCGGCTCGCGGCGGAAGAGGAAGCACTCCCCCGATGAGGTGGCCTTGGAGGTTAACAATAGCAACAACGCGACCAACAGCACAAGCGAGGACCCGTCTACTGCGGCCACAACGCCTATTGACCCCCTGAGCGACCTCTACGTAGTCATGGAAGGCTCAGCCCTCATTCCATTCCTCGAGTCCAAGCTGCAGGCCAACTCCTTCCTCGAGATCTGCAGCCACTCCAGCGTGTACCGCTGCGTCATCAACATTATCCACGAGATGGCCACTCAGCCGTGCCTAGTCAGCCTCCTGGGACCGCTTCCCGACCAGGCAAACTCTCTGCAGTCCCTGCTGCTCTCGCTAGAGTGTCAGGCACGCGTGCTGTTGGAGAAGATCGGCAAGGCTTCCGCCAACGGCAGCGTACCAAAGAAGGGCTCTGCTGCTAAGCCCGCTCCAGCGAGAGGTGCCATTGACAAGGCCGTGACCGATAAGACAACAGACGACCGCCTCGCCAAGGACTTCCTCAACATATCCAAGGAGGTCACATCAGCGCTCAAGAACAGCGGCATCCTCCCCGACGTGAACGGGGAGTCGTCCTCGGGGGCGGAGGGCGCCGGCACGTCCCGCAGCGGCAGCCCATCCGACCCTGACAGCGGCGCCAGCCCGCAGCCAGGCCCGTCCGGCGCCCAGGCCGGTACTCCTCCTGCAAGCCTGGAACAACGCGCGCGCGACGAGGCGTCCGAGACGTACAAGAAGTTCATGAAGGAACTCCAGTTCGACTCTTGCGAGATCTCTACGCGCGGCAGCCAGTACCACGCTTTCACGAACCAGTACAACAAGGCGTCGTCGCCGAGCAGTCAGATCATCTTCCGTGTGGCGCAGGAGCTCTCGTCTCTATCTACCTCACTGCCACTCGACTTCAGCTCCTCGATCTTTATCAGGTCGGATGATGAGAAGGCGACGCTGCTCAGAGCTATCATTACGGGGTAAGTGGTTCTAAATTTAAAATTATGAACATTCCGATGTTCCCAAACAAACAAGCAAGTTAAGTTGACGTAAAACTTTAAAAGAACCATTGCGATACAGTACATTAAAACGTCATTATTATTGCATAAAAATCTACCTAATAAGAGTATTAGTGTTTTACATAAATAAAGAGTACATTCCAATTTGTATCAAAAGCAGCCTCTACGAGTAGCATTTAAAAATGAATTTTCGCAGTCGATCAACAATATAATATGTACTTGATAGAATAATGAAGAATATATTATTGACTTTTCCACTTCCAGTCCCGAGGACACTCCCTACACCGGCGGCTGCTACCAGTTCGACATCTACTTCACCCCGCGGTACCCTCAAGTTCCTCCCAGCGTGAGCTTCCGGACCACTGGCGGTGGCGCCGTCCGCTTCAACCCGAATCTCTACCAGTGCGGCAAGGTGTGCCTGTCGCTGCTCGGCACGTGGGAAGGCGCACAAGGCGAGCAGTGGAATGAGACGTCGACCATTTTACAGGTAGGAAAGATGTTAATGTCTATATTTGTTCTATATTGTATTTAAGTTATAATAAGTTAGGTATATTGTGCACATATAAGTTAGCTATAGCAAAAATATTTAATTTCCTCATTTTTCCTGTCTTTTTCTTCTTCTTTTTTTCAATATATTGCAGAATGAATACTATTGTGTGCGTTTCTTGTTTCCGTTTCCTCTTAATATCTCAATATTTGATCCTTCTGAGGCATCACTTTAGCCTCCATTTCGTCCATTCTCCTTCCTACAAGACACTGACAAAGGTGGTAGAATATCTCAAATATACTCACAAAACTGAGCCCCATACATAGCCCCGCTAAGCCCCCAGCATTGCCTACAAAAGAGACCACCGTCATGGCCCTATCCCGCTTAATATTCGTATAATACGGGTCCTTTATAAAGATCTTGATCACGGATAGGTTATCCTCCGCATAAGCTTGCACAAGATCGCCCAGGAACCCGGTCAGCGCCGTGGACGGGGGCGTCATTGTGCCATTGCAGACGTCGTCCCTGTCCACACGTGTACGCACATGACCACACAGCCCTGGAAACTGGGCATAGGCCTGTTGTAGAATGCTGCTCTTTGCCGTATCATGGCAGACCCTGTACAGCTTCTGCACGACGAGGCAATAGTCCTCCCTGTTTGGTAGGGTGTATCTGTTGGGGTAGGCTGTGGTTGTGGCGAGCATGTCAAAGGACTGGGCCTCGCACCGTTGTCGGCAGCGTCGGTATCTGTTCTCCTCGTCGCAGGCTTTTGTTAGATCAGGTTCATGCTCGTTGCCCATGAGGTCCATCCAGTAGGTGGTGCAGCCCAGTTTTGGTCCGACGCATGAGGGTAGGCTCATGTTTACAGGGAAGTTGGCAAAGTCGGGCATACACTGAGCAATGAAACACAATCAAAACTTGCACAATAAGAACTTTGTTGACTTTATACCTGACAGTTGAAGAGAATCTTATCCAAGACAGCCTCATACAGACAGTTCTTCATGTTGTACCGGAACCCGTACTGACTGTTCATGAACCTAAAGTCAAACTCCTGATCCGTATAGCAGTCCCTGTCGTCCGGGTTGAAGTCTGCAAGTGCTCGCGAGGTGGTGTTCATGACAGTGGGCGTGAGGGCTGCGAGGGTCTCGGTGCCAGGGGCGAGGTAGAAGCCATCCTGGTAGACCACGGCCTTGTCCCTGCTGTCGCTGAGGGTGGCGCGGAAGCCCTTTGCACCGCGGTTAAAGAAGGCATAATCATAACCTAAAATGATTAATTCATGACCAGGAAATGCCTTAGTTATGATTAATTTTGCAAATGGAAAGGGGATCTTGGCGATGAATCATTGATAAATGCCAAAAGCGTGTATTCTATTGCATCATACGTCCAAACATACGACGCACATGGCACACATTTTGACATTTACATAATGAATCCTTTTTACAGATTTACTGCATCCGTTTCCAATATAAAATTGCAGCCTTTAAATTTCTGTACAGTAGTTTCATATACTTAAACTCATGGGAAATAGACGGTATCCACAGTGGTTACTAACCTTCAACGTCTACAATGAGCTTCAAACCGTTCTTGATTCCATTTCTTGACCCCTTGGGTATGGATAGGAAATCTGCTCCTGTGTACTCATCCGGGGGCAAGTCCACCGTCCTGGGGTTCTCAAAGTCCAGATATGGTGTTATGAGACAACATGCACCGTAGTCGGTGATGCTCTGGTAGCTGGAGTAAAAGCTATGGGCTACCTATAAAAGGGTAATTAAAATTATCAGATATTTCAGTGCATAAGGCAAGAAAGGGTGTTAACCGGAAAATAATATTTATTTAGGAAATCTGCATAGCCTTATGTAAAAGGCTACCTATTTTATTTTTGATAGTTTGAGTTATACTAGGTTTATAATTAACTCACTTTTGCCCCTTTCCAATCCGTGTATACAATCATATCCTCACACCTCATGGCCGACAATCTCACAAACTGAGTCGACTCTGTGTAATTAAACTTGCTCTCCAACTGTCTTAACATTGTCTTCAACAACTGCTGCTTCTCCTCGTCCACGGCCAGTGGGTCGTTCATTCCGTACTCCTCCCAGTCCCTGGCACTGCCCTCGACAAACTGCCGGAACAGAATGTCCGCCTTTAGGTCTGAGTCCGCGCCGAGCTCTTGTAGGAACGCCTTGGACACCTGGATATAGTAGTTGCAGTTACTGTAATAACTTAAGAGTTACAGTGATTACCTGATTCACATTACAAATAAACACGGACGGAAACGTGATATCATTGAGCGACGCTGTCGTGCTGTTAATGCTCGTGACCGTCGTAGCCGTCGCAAACTCAATGACGTTCTCCACGGTGAAGTAGAGGCTGAGGCTGAGGGACACGAGCACCATGACTGCCCACGCCACACGCTTGGCAAAGCTGTCCTCGCAGGAGAGATACTGCCAGCCGTGTAATGTTGTCTGGCTGCAGTAGCGGTGGAAGCCTGTTGGCTGGTTAGGCGGTGGAGGTTGTGGAACCGGCGCTGGTGTTGCTGGTGTAGGTGGCGGCTCTGCTATGATATACTGCGGCTGAGCTTGGAATGAAGGGTAATGTTTGGATGACATTTTTGCCTTCTCTGGGTAGGGGTGAGTGGGTAGCTTCTCTGGGTAGGGGTGGGCGTGTATCTGGAATGGGCTACTGCTGTGCTTGACCTTTCCTGGTGGGGTCAGAGGCGACATGCCCGGGGGTTGTGGGTACACGACAATACGCTTCATTTTAGGCTGACACCTCTTTTTAAGCTATTATAAAACCATTGGCACTGCGACACGGTTGCATTGGCAAACTGCACCAAACACACTAAACTTTTTCCGATACACAGTTAGGAGAAACAACAAATGGGACTTCTTGGATCGAAATATCTTCAAAATTGTAAATTTAATCCACCTTCTCTCTCCCAGTCACACCGCAAGTAGTGACTGTCGGCATCATTCAATATTGATTTTAACCAATCTGCCGGCCGGTTTAATCCAGAAATGCAGCAGTAGTCACTTTTGCTCTACTTCCTACTTGTTTTTCGATGCTTTAAAGATTCTCAACTAACGTCAGAATAGATTATCCCTCTCTTCGGAAACACGCTTTATTATTTAAAAGAGCGTTTTTGGAAATTGCTTTCCACAAGTTTTGTTTGTGTGACAACAGCTCATAATGCGGCTTGGATGAAATAATAATGACCGACTTTGGAATTAGGCAAGGTTCGTTTTTTTGCATGTCCGAACAAAGACGGTGTCAATTATGTTTGGATAACAATATACCACATAAACATATTATTATCGATATATCAGTTTAGTGTCTTGGGCCGATAAACGGTTTTATCGTATTTTCACTATGGCTGCAAAAGTCTTTGATGAAGTTATTACTAGTTACACGGCTATAATCCATAATTGCTCGCCTGGAGGCTAGACTTCAATATTTGCCGTATGGGGGTTATTACCGTGCAAAAAAGTTCATTGGCACGTATTATAACTTTGTGGTTCAAGAATAATAGATCATTATACTGCAATCAATGGACTGCACTAAAAGGCTTTTTATCTATTATTTTCTCCAGTTCTTATCCAAATTCAATTTTCCTTGTCATGCATAATTAAATTATCCCCCTTCCCCCGCTTGAAACAGAACCTCACAGCCTCCACCACACTGAGCATACTCATCCCCATACACAGCCCAACCAACCCACCAGCATTGCTCACAAACTCAATAGTCGTCATCTCCTCGCTCTTGAGCACCCGCGTGTAGTACGGCTGGCTGTAGAACACGGTCAACTGGACCAGGTTGTCCTCGGCATACCGGAGCAGGAACGACCTCAAAGCGCGGGAAATTTGAAACTCTCCCTCGAACACAATCTCCATCCTGTCGTTGCAATGACCGTCCCCAATGGCATACTTTGCATTCTCCTTGCATATGTCAATGGAAAAGTCGTCCGCGTACGCCGTGTACAGAGACCGTTTCTTCAGCTCATTGTTGCAAATCCGGACTATTTTTCGCATGAGCACGCACACGTCAGACCGGCTGAAGAAGGTCCTCTCGTTGGGGAATTCGGTCGATGTCACTGTGACTGAGTCTGTCTGCATGGCGCAGCGTGGGTAGCATCTCTTGAGGTCGCCGTCGGCGTTTCGGGCGTACATGAAGCCGGAGCCCTCGTGGCCGTACGATTCCATCGTCTTCTGTATACATAAAAACAAAATTAGCTCTCGAATGACAGCACCGGCTAATTCTAGTTGTACCTGCATACAGTGCATTTCCTCCATCCCTGCGCACTTCCCCATCGTGTCCCTGTTGATCTTGTGTGTGACAATGGTTGGGATGCAGCCGCACGACTCGATCGTGTGCTCGACCACGGATTCGTAGAGGCAGTTGACCATGGAGTAACGGAAGCCATAGGAGGATTTTTGGTGTAGGAACGGGAACTCGGCATCGCTGAGATAAACTATTAGCTTGTATACTACTAACCTCCTATCTAGTAGTATTGAGCTACTGTTTATTCTACCTGTAACATTCCCGTTCATCCGGGGACAAGAACTTCCACGCCCCATAAGACAATGTCATCTTTGTAGCTTTTGTTGATAACAAGTTTTTACTCCCAGGACTGAGGCTAATGCCCGTTTGACTGATGTATACCTTGTCCCTGGAGTCTGCCATAGCGACCATGAGGCCTGTTGGGGACCGGCGATAGAAGGCGTAGTCAAATGATTCGACATCCGCCAAGATCTGGATTTGAGGACGTAGATAGAGATTAAAGAACTATTGTTCACTCTTACTCTGAGACCATTTTTAACCCCATTCTTAACGTTATTACTCAAGAGCTCCATAAGCTGCTGTCCGCTCCACTGCCTATTTGTTGCATTCCTCGTCTCCACATTCTCAAAGTCCAGATTAGGAAATATGAACGGGCAGTGGCCGTAATCTGTCATACCATGGTAGACATTGAAAAAATGCCTCTATCGTTCAGCCTCCACTGCGCAGTGAGTAAGAGGTCCTCACTTTTCTGTGAGGACCATTCAAAGACGGACCTTTAGCAATAGTCTTATGCTGTTATGCATTTTAAATGGTTTTATTGAGTAATTCCTTGACCTGCTCTTATTCCAACCAATGGCCTCCAACATATCCCTGACGTGTAGTGATAACATGGATGTTTCATGTCCCTCTTCTTTGTCGTATCGATCGTCGCCGTCGAGACCGAGATACTGGCGCAAAAGCACGTCCATCACGTCACGAGTCTGTTGTCGATCCTCGGGGTCAATGCCGAGGGAGGCCAGGAAGGACTTGGTCACCTAATGCGGAAACTCCGGCATTACTTAAATTTGAAGTTGGCTCAGAATGAGTCAAATGAAAAGTTATTTGGTAGTGTATGATTACTATCATACAATGAACAACACAGAGTAAAATAGGACTTAGATTTATTTGCACTTGTGTCTTCTTCAA